>WBND01001541.1:84240-95410 GCA_013398595.1 Tychaedon coryphoeus
TGGGAGCCCCTTTTACTGGTCTGGGAGCCCTTTTTACTGGTTTGGGAGCCCCTTTTTACTGGTTTGGGAGCCCCTTTTACTGGTTTGGGAGCCCCTTTTTCCCAGCCCACCCAAATTCCTTGCCCTTAATTGATTCATTAAGGTAATCACTGCTGTCATCTCGAGTGCTCCTTACAAACACCCACGAATTATTCCAAGTTTTTCCCTGCTGAGTGAGCCTTTCCAGCCCATCCAGCAGGAGCTCCTGGGCTGTGTGGGGCTCTCGTTATCCACATGGAATTCCTGGAATAAAAAGCAGGGGAACGAGTGCCTTGCCATCAGTCAGTGACTTCATTTTCCCCCTGTGAGTTCTAAAATTGGTCACTTAAACAAGCACTGGTGCTCCTGATTTATAGGAGGGAGGGTTTGCCCACAAAGATATTTCATCCGTGGGCAAATCTGTTTTATAGCCAGCAGTTTGTCAGGTTCCTAAAGCTCTGCCAAGAGCTGTTATTGATGGGAGAAGGCAAAACCAGCAAGGAGAAGCCAACATTTTGGCATCACACACCAGAAAAGTCACAGCAGCCATTAGAAAATTGTTGTCTGAGAGGAGAAAATGCTTGGGTATGGATTTGACCAAAACTCCAAAGCAGCTTTTGCCCAAAAAGAGGTTTCCTACACCACATCTTCCCAGGCAGGTACAAAATTACCACATAAATCCATCAAAGCATAGAATCATGGGGTTCTGTAACTCTTACAGCTGCAGAAAACTATATAAATTTAAATATAAATCTATATATAAATCCATATAAATCTGTATATAAATATTTGCATCCCCAGGTCCCCAGTTCTGTGCCAGACCCCTCCTCTGCACCCCCACAAGGGACTCAGCCCCTCCCAGCAGGGTCACCCTGCAAATCAGCAAATCCAACAGCCCTGTGAATAGCACTGCTCCCCCTGAAGAGGAAACACTCATTATTTACAGGATTAAATCACTGCAGGCAGGGCTGGACTCCTCCTTGCAATATTCTGCCCCCATCTCCCCAATTTTAGGGCAACCTGTGGAGCAGGAGAGGTGGAGGGAGGGAGGGAGGAGTGCAGAGGTGAGGGGGGAGGTTCTGCAGGACACCGGGGTGACAGGAGGTGGCCCTGGGTGACAGATTCTGGCAAATTGGTGTTTTCTACTGCCAGATTATCACCCCTCACTTCAACTAAACTGATAATTGGAGGGACATTAATTACAGAAGCAGCAGGGCAGTGCTGGCAGATCATCCCAGTGCTGCTGGGCACCCAGCTGAGCCCTCCTTCACCTTGGAAATCAAATTCTTGGGGTTTTGGAGCTTCCTTTGTGAAGCACAAAGATCTAAACTATTAACTCAGCACCTGACACGTTGTTTGTAAAAGATCCTGAAAGCTTCATCCTTTACTGAAAGCTTCCCGGAGAGGGCAGTGCCCAAAGAGCTGTAAATCATGGGAGCAGCAGGAAATAAAGGATGGCCTCCCCCTGCCCACATCCTTCAAGGGGAGAGCAAAGCAGCAAAGGTTTGTTTAAAGTTTCTTGCCCAGGATAACCCAAAGAAACCCCACAGCACCAGCAGGGCCAGGATGTTATCATGGAACAGCAACACCAACAACCAAAGGCAGATTTACCCCCACACCCTTTTGGACAATTAGGGAAATAAGAATAGGTGGAATTAATTCCCTGGGGAGTTCTCCAGCATCCTAATTTTTGCAGCATAGGGATAAGAAGTGGTTCTTTAATTGTCTTTAATAACTCTGTTTTCTTTGCCCTCTAAAAACTGTAATCCTGAGTGAGCACTGGATTGGGTTTCCCCTCCTTACACAGGATCAGGAGTTAAGCAGAAAGTTCAAAATCATTGTGGCCCTTTCTTGGAATAACTAAAAAGAAATTAGAAACTTTAGTAATTAGATCTTAACAGATTCTTACTGTAGGAAAAGAGGTGAAACCTTCATTTAAACAGTGAAAGTGAGGCAGGGTCTGGAAGGAGGAGATTTGCTCCAAGAATGAGCCAGTGGAGATCAAGCACCACAAAAGCAGAGTTTGAGAGGGCAGAATGAGGCTGGGCTGGGCAGAAGAGTGAGGAGGAGAGAGCAGCTGATCCCCAGTTTGGGAATGCCTTGGGGGTTTGGGGTTTGGGGTTTGGGAAAGCCTTTGGGGGCAGCTGCAGGTGGGAGCAGAAGCAATGCACCCGTTTTCCTTGTCAAATCCAGGCAGGAACCTCCTTCCCTGGCTTTGGGTGAAGACAGGATTTCACCCCTTGGGCCACTGAGAGAAGAATTGCTCCATTTTTACCAAGTTTTCAATTTTTTTTTAATCCTTTTCTAAGCCCAAGAAGTCCCACAAACAGCATTTCCCTGTGACTGCAGGCAGCAAACACTCCCTGAACCAGGTTTGTCTGCTAATTCCAAGCCTAGGCAGAAAATTCCAAGCCTAAGCAGAAAATTCCAAGCCTAGGCAGAAAATTCCAAGCCTAAGCAATAAGGCCGCACTGGAACAGCCCCAAAATTCTGCCCCACTCCCACCAACCCCCCCAAAACATTCCCTGCCTGTTCCATGGAAAAAAACCAGCCAAGCAAGGAGATAATGATGCAGCTTTGCACTGCTCTCAACAATGCAAGGTCAGTTTGTAGCACTGAGAATGGCAAAAACAACAGTAATAACCCAGGAAGAAACACAACTGACATTTAAAAGGATTTGATTGATGCTGTAGCCTGTGGGGGAAAATCTTGGAGATTCAGCTGGGGTAGGAATGGTGCTCTCCAAAATAGAGAGTTTGAAACTGAAAGGTCTTCATCCTGGGAGGGGGAAAAAAGGAAAAAAATAGATTAAAAAATTCTTTGGACTTTTGTTCCTACAGAAAAAAAGTATAATCCAACCCAATAACAAAAAAAAAAAATATAAATGTAATGCCATTGAGGATGCAGTTTCCAAGTCCTAAAAGCCATAATGCATCCTGGCTAGAAAACAAATTTTCTCCACAGTGTTATAGGATTTGAGAGCAGGAGATTTTGTCAGTGGATTTCGCATGATGAATCAGGGAAATTGGAGACTGAGCCATCATTGCATCCCCAGGCATCTGCAGGGAAATGGGAGGGAAAGGGGAAATAAAAAATTAGAGAAGCACCTCAGGAACGTTCAGGCAATCTCAGGGATGTGGAGTGGAAATCACACGGGGTTTTTGGGGACTTGGGAACTAAACAGACACAGAGGGGCCCCAGAGCTGAGGGGAAATCCAGCAGGAGTCAGGCTCCACAGAGAAAGGGGAAATGGAATAAAATAAACTGGAATTAGAGAAAAGACCTCTGGGTGTTTAGAGGGATGTGACAAACTGAAATCTCCCGAAATTACCGAGGCTGAGCCTGAAATAACTCCACCAGCAACTGGAGCACCAAACCACATCCCCAAGGGCCACATCCACGTGGATTTTAAATCCCCCAGGGATGGGGATCCCACCCAGCTGTGCCAGGCTGGACAAACCTTTCCAGGGAGGAATTTCCTCCTGCCCAGTGAACCATCCCAGCTGTCCCAGCAGAGCTGCTCCATCTCTGAGCATTTGGCTCCAGCAGCTCCAGGTCCCTCCTGTGCTGTGGGGCTCCCCTGGGCACAGAACCCAAATCCTCCTCCTGCTGCCCATAAAAATGATGTTTTTATGCTGTGGCAGTCAGAACAGAAAGCTGCAGGCACTTCCCCTCGTGCCTGGCCAGAGCAGCTCCCTGAATTTCCCAGTTCTCATGTTTGCCACTTCTCTTTACATCCTGCAGTGAACGTGGCTCAGCCTGGACAGGAGATCCCAAAGCTTTTAAAGGAGAGCAGGTGCCTGAGCATTCCTCCAGCACAGCCACATTCCATCTCTCTCACGTCTCACTGGAAGTGTTTGGGCAATATTTCCATGCTAAAAACATTGATTTTTCCCCTGCAAAGGCAGAGCTGTTGTGGCTCTCACACCACACGTCGGCAGTGACTGGACAGAAGTTACACCCCCAGGTTTCAATGCCTCATGAGGATATCTTGAACGACACAAAATTATTATTTCTTTTCATTATACCCACAGAGAGATTTGTGTGTTCAGTGACAGCTGAGGGGAGCTGTGTAGGGCAGCCAGAAATACTCCCTGTATCACCCAAAAAAGCATTTGGAGCTGGAGATGTTTGTTTTCACGTTGGAGTGATAAATACAGAGAGAGAAAAGTCAAACTGCATCTGTGAGACACAAAAAAGCATTTCAAACAAAACTTGAAGGTCCCTTCCAACCCAATCCACCATAATTTCATGGCAGGAGGGTCTCAGGGAGCCACAGCACAGAGGAGTAAGAGGGGATTTTCTAACCTTACACCATCAGAATAATATCATTAAATTATTAATGAATAATGGCACCATTCGTGGCTGGGAGAGGCTGAATTTTACACCAACCCCACCACAACACCCAGCCACTCTCCAGGCTTCCACACCACCCAGGACTGTTGAAGTTCCCTTTTAATTTTGGCTCCAAGCAGCCTGGGAAGGTCTCTGGCTCTATTAATGGCTCTCATCTATCACTTAAGCCCAGAGCCACTTTGCAGCAGCCCTGTGATCAGGGAGGAAATGATCCTGACAAAACAACTTTGTTTTTTATGGCTTTCTAATCATTTTGCTATTGTGGAGTTGTGGCTGCAGCGAGAACTCTGTGATTTACAAGTGATTGCTGTGGGTAGGGGATGTCACACCCAGTGGCACCTACACAATTTAATATTTATGGGGGTGTTCATCTATCACACAGCATTTTAGGGAGCTGCACGGGGTTGATGGATGAATGCTGCCTGCTGAAAATGAGCTTTTCCTTAAGAATCACTGAATTATTGAGGTTGGGAAAGCCCTGCAGGGGCAGAGTCCAGCCTTGGATCCCACCCTGTCCCCAGCCCAGGGCACTCAGTGCCACCTCCAGGAATTCCCTGGACACTCCAGGGGTGGGGATCCAGCCCTCCCTGGGCAGCCCCTGCCAAAGCCCTTCCAGGAATAAATCCTCTCTGAATTAATTCATTAATAAGGGATTAATTCCTCCAGGGAGCTTTCCTTAGCTCCACTGGGGCCCCAGGATCAAGGCCACACACTCATGTTTTACACACAAATGTGTCCCCTCCCCATTTCAGGCCCTCTATGAACCAAAATTAAATTATTAATAACCGTGGAAAAGGCTAAATTCCAGAGGAGAGACCTGAGTGATTGGATGAAAGGCAGCTGAGGACACAGCAGGGACCACGGTGTCACCTGATGGTCACAAAAGGCTTTCCCACCCCAGAGGACTCCAGGATTCCCTGATTCCAGAATCAGAATTTATTTCCAACTGTGCATCCAGCAGAGCTGATTCCTGGGGAAGGGCTGCCCAGACCTGGAGAATTTGGGATGAATTTGTGATAAAGCCAGCAGCAGGGGCAGATCAAAGCTCTCCCAGGGGCAGCAGTGGTGCCCACAGGGCAGTGACAGCTCTGAGAGCTGCCCAGGTAAATCATCTCCCCCCAACATGATCGACCTGCAGGGGCAGACAGGGTGTGCTCGGGTCTGCAGGACTTTTTAGGGGTCACTGATCCAATTCTCTGACACTGAGAACTGAAGTTTTCATTGAATTAATTCCCAAATCCATCAAACCCTGCACCTCTGGAAATATATTCAATAAATTATCCTGCATTCCGTTAATTACCCATACACTGGAGACAACAGAGAGCCCTTCTATCCCTTTTTAATGGCAATAAAATGTTAGGGGTATCCCTAACCCTGCCTGGCACAGGGGCATCCATGGATCTCATTCCCTTCTCCGGGGGTTCCTCACTCACTGGAAATGGGAATGAGCAGCACCCACCCCTGGCTGCTCTGATCCTGGCTCCTGCTCTGCTCCCTGCTGCAAGGAAGGTGGAATGTTTGTTACTGTGCTCAGATGCTGCAGATTCCAGGAGATTTTGGGCCACGAGGCACCTCTGGGGCCCTAAAACGAATTTATCCCATTCAAACCTCAGCCTGCAGTGAGTTCTTGCCCTCTTCCCTCTTTTCCACGCTGACTCCCAAGAGTTTTTTGTGCTTCTCCATTCCCATCCCTGCCCCAACAGCTTTATTATCCTGACAAATCCCAACAAATGTATTATCCTGAACCAGGGAACGTTTTCCCTGAGCTCCCACTCCTCCTTTTCCAGACAGCAATTTGATTTTTCACTTGCACCGCCCGGTTTTGCTCTGCATCCCCTTGAATTCCTGCTGTGCTTCATCCCATGGTCTCTGATTTCAAACAATTCCTTCTCTGGCTGGATCTGGAGAGGAAACCCCTGGGAGGAGCCGTTTCCAGAGCAGGGTGGATTAAGACAGAGACAAAACCGCTGCTGGAATTTCCTTGGCGCCGCCACTCCCGCTCCCACTTTTTCTTTTTTTTTTCCCCCACTTCTAAAAAAAGGAAAAACTCTGTTGTGATCCCAACACCGATTCCTTCCGTGGTTCTTTTCTGAGGGAGATGAATGTGGATGCTCAGGCAGCTCTGCTGCTGTCAGAAAGTCAGGATTAATTACTGCTCCCGGAAAAGCGCGGAGGAGTCGGCGCTGGGTGGGAAGACACTGATGGATTTCCCTGGATATTCTCTGTTTCATGGCCTAGGGAGTAGCAAACACTCAGAATTATGGAGATTTATGGTGGGTTTTGCTCCAGATCCAGGCTGGGCAAAGCAGCTCTGGAATCCGGGAGCATCCCGGTGCTCGGGAGGAGCGGCCACTCGTGTGGGAGAGCTGGATAAAAACAAACCTCACGCTGAAAGCTGGGTTAAAAATTAATCTGTATTTACAGGAGAGGGAGAAAAAGGAAATGAAATCTATCACTTTTCTGGTTTTGATGGCAGTGGAACACTCACAGACCACGGTGCCTCCAAACTGCTCTTCAGCACATGCAGGGGGAGGCTCCTGCAGTGAGGGAATTCCAGCTCTGGGCATCCCTCAGCACCCCTGGAATGTGCAGAGACACAAATTCCTGAGGCTCTGGGAATCTCTGATCCCACAAACATTCCCTGAGCACCACAGCTCGCCCCAGGTGTGGCTGGAACAGGGACTGAACAACCCAGTGGGCTCCAGCTGCTGCTGGTGGAAATTTATTTCCATCCATTTCCCTGAAATTAGAAAATTTAGAAGATCAGGGATTAAAAAAGGACTCTGTCCTAAGAAACAAATCTCTGATAGAAAAAAGAAAGAAAAAAAAAGAAGTTATCTCTTAATGAATGGTGAAGTCTTATTACTGCAGCCTGTTCCAACTTCAAGGTTTGCAGCAGAAACTTCTCCAAGGGAGATAAATATCCCATTAAAGCAGCCCTACATCCCAGAACTCCTGCATTTTAAAAGCACCCTGGAGGCCAGAACTTGCACAGTTCTCTCTGCAACTTCTGCTCTCTTCTGAAGCTCTGTCTCAAGAAGAAAGAGTCTTTCTAGTCAGGGCTGCTGTGGCTTCACACAGGCTCCGAATTTTGGCAGAAAAGGCCTTGCAAAGGAAATTCTGGGGGATGGGGGTGGGGGGTTGCTGCAGACAGGGAACAGTGGGTTTGTTGATGTGAATCCTGTGGTTCCATGTTCATCCTAAAATCACAGAATCCCAGATTATTTTGGGTGGGAAGGGACCTCAGATCCCACCCAGTGCCAGCCCTGCCGTGGCTGGGACAGCTCCCACTGACCCAGAGTGCCCCAAGCCCAATGTCCAGCCTGGCCTGGGACACTCCAGGGTCACTTGGACACTTCCCCCAGCCCTGGGCTTGATCCCCAGCCGGGGCAGGACCTGCAGCAGCCCAGGGAAGGTGCCTGGGATGGGCAGTGACCCCACAAAACCTCCTGGGAAGGAGCAGCCCAGCCCTTCCAGCCACCCCTGGCTGCTCTGATCCTGGCCCCTGCTCTGCTCCCTGCTGAAGGAAGGTGGAATGTTTGTTACTGTGCTCAGATGCTGCAGATTCCAGGAGATTTTGGGCCACGAGGCCCCTCTGAGGCCCTAAAACGAATTTATCCCATTGAACCCTCAGCCTGCAGTGAGGTCACCCCTCAGAACTCCCTGGGTTCTGCAGGAACCCCGATTTTCATCTGCTTTTACCCATCAGATCCCAGATCCCATCTTGTCTGTAGACTCTGCTTTTCCTCAAAGAGCCCCAGAGCTTAATTTTGCTTTTCACTGCCAGCTGCCCAGAGATTCATCAGGGGCACCAAGGAGGCTCCTGCAGCCCCTGGCACTGCTGAGGAGGGTGGGGATTTATTTTCCAGCCCTTCCCAGGGTCCAGCCTCACTGAGGCACCACCTCAGAGATGCAGAGCTGCAGTTCTGAGGATTAAATTCTGTTTTGTTTACTCTGGCTTTATAAATCCCAAAAGTTGTTTGAAATCCTACCACGGTTCACTGTTAATCGCTCTCAAAGTTTTTCTGCCACCAGGTGGGAAATTTCTTATCACCAGATGACACCTTTTCCTGCTTAAAAAACATAAATTATTGTGTGTTTCCAGGATTAATTTCTCAGGAGTTTAGAGTGGCAGTTGTCACATCACACATTTTTGGGAGCACCCTGGGTGTCCCTGGCACCGCACACAGAGCAAACCCATCCCACCTCATCCTCATTCAGCCCCAAATCACAGATTCCCAAACTGGGCTGGGTTGAAAGGACCCCAAATCCCCCCCAGAGCCCCCCTGCCACGGCAGGGACACCTCCCACTGTCCCAGTGCTCCAACCCCAATGTCCAACCAACACTTCCCCATTTTCCTTCAGTGCCTCTTTTGGGGTGAGGAGCATTTACACCCCACAGCAGCAGCAGCAAACCTGAGTGCCAGAACATCTTTGCCATAATTAACCTTTTAATTAACATATCCACAACAAATTTACTGCAGACTTGAAGGCATCTAAAGCACAGCTGTGCTGGCTGGAAGCTGGACGTGATTATTTTGGAGAACAGAAAGCTCAGCTCCCACTCAACAGATTTGCAGCAATTAAATCTCCACCACTGGCACTTATTTTACATTTCTTATCTCAGGAAATGACTTTTTTTGACCAATTGAGCACCTGCTGCTTCTCAGCTGGCCCTAGAATGAAAGTGCAAAAATGTTGTTTGAATCATAAAGTTAGGAACAATAATCTGGGGTGAATATTTAGTGAGAGTTTGAGTTCCCCAGGTCCCCACAGCTCAGGGATTTTCCAGGGGGCTGGAGCATCTCCGAGGATGGAGACTCCACAAGTTCTCCATGTGCATCCCTGGATTTCTGAGCCAAAGATCCTTAAAGAAATCCCAGGTGGTTCCAAGCACTGAATGGATTCACCCTCAACAGCAAATTCTGGGATGTGGCAGCTCCCCACGACATCCCAGCCCCACAGCAGCTCCACTCCCAAAGGATGAAATCTCCAGTTTTGCACAAAACACACCAAAGTGGTCAAATCCTGACACTCCTGTGCCTTCATCCTGATTTTTCCTGTCCCTGGAAGCGGGCTCTGCCTTTCCAACCCTAATTAAACCAAGGTCTGACAAGTTTTCATGTTTAAGTAGATGTTTACCCCAAATTTCCTGTCCTCCTTTTCCCTCTTCCCCATGACCATCCCCTCAGTGCACAGACTCTGATGTTCCTCTTTTCTTTTCCTTTTAACTCTAAATCATTCCCTCTGGACTTCCACAACTCAGAAATAACAGGAACCAGATGCTGCTTTCTGGTTTTCCCTTCAATTTCCAAATTACTTCTAAATTGTGACCTTGCCTACCAAGACTTTGCCTAAAGCAAGGTTTTATTGCTGTGTTATCAACTGCAGAAAATAAACCCCTCACGTTAGAAAAAAGAAACAGACCTTTAATTAACTGTAATGATGGTTCTGGGGGCCATTATCACACATTCCAGCGTCAATAAAAAGCTTTTAAGAGAGTTGACAGCAAGTTCAGCCCTTATTCCTCCCTCCTCCCCAGCAGCCAGACTGAAGGAAGGAGGAAAGCTCTCAGCTCCCTCTAAAAAGCAAAATCTGGAATATCTCAGACGCCTGAGCAGTTGGTTGTACCACAGAAATGTCCTCAAAGTTCCCCCTGCAGCTTTTATCCACTTTAAAATGGAAGAATATCCAATTATTAATAGTTTTGGTGACATCCAAGGGTTTGGTGCCATCCCACCTGTTCCCACCTCCGTTGCTTTTCCAGGCACAGAGCAGGAGTGAAGCACAGGAAAAAATCCAAGTTTCCTCCTGATGGCAAAGCATTCTCTGGATTTTCTGTTCCATCACCAAGGATGCAAATCAGAGCTGGTGCCAAGGTTTTTTCCAGGCTACAATTCCATGACAGGAAACGGATTGAAATGCCGCATCTGGGAATTTGGGTTTTGCATTGAAAGAACCTGTGGTTTGGAATTTTGATGTATTTCTCCAATTTCCCTTGGTTTTCCCAAGTAATAATTGTTCCTCACGTACTTTTCTAATCAAATAACGCCCACAGTCATTCCAGGTGGGAATGGTGAGATTTATCCTGAATATCCTGGTGAGTCCCAGAGTCCCAGCAATGCCTTCAGCGCGGGGCAGGACATGTGACATCATTGCTGCCATCCCAGTTACAAATTCCAGTCTCAATTTTTCTTAATTTGCATCCAAACCTTCCAAACCAGAGGGACAGAAATGAGATTTTCAGCGCTCCAAGACGGCTCTGACGTCGATAAGGAGCAAACCCCTGCTAGTCTGGAAATTAATGTTTTCATTCTCCAGCAACCCCAGCAGCCCAGCTGGGAAAAATAACAGAGGAATTCATCTAAAATACACTGCTTGACCAGGAGGAAAGCCTCTCAGTATTCCACAGGAAAGGGCAGCCAGGGATAAAAGAGAGGAGTTGTGCTTTAATGTGTTAACCAGCCCCACAAAACCCACGTGTCTTGGCTTGAAAAGACAAAAAGGGGTCTGCCAATAAAGGCAGGAGCCTCTCTTGTAATGGAAAATGTAAACCCCTCCCTCCGAATTATTGTAATTTTGAAATTAAGGGGCTCTCAGGCAAAGATATAGGAATTAGGAATAACAGTTCTTTACCAGGAAAATTAAAAATAAAACAACAAAACCCTGCCAGAGTCAGAATCCAAGCTGGCACCCGTCAGTCAGGCAGGGTGGTGGCAGCAGTGCCATTCCATGGTGGCTGCATCCTCCTGCAGGGGCAGATGTGGTTCAGCTGGAGCAGTGCTCCTGGAGAAGG
>WBND01001542.1:71089-87392 GCA_013398595.1 Tychaedon coryphoeus
GGGACAGGCTGGACAGGGCTTGGAGCAGCCTGGGACAGTTTTGGTGCAAAAGTGGCACCAAACTCCTGCTGGACATCACCAACTCCAACAACTGGTGCAGCAGAAGCTGCAGCAGAACCCAGGGGCTGTGACATTCCCTGTGCCCTAAATTCCCAGTGGGCACCAGTGCTGGGACACAAACCTGCCCAGAGACCCTTGGCTGCCACCTCCCCACTGCCACCACCCAAAGAGCATCACAAACCACGGGGTCAGAGAGGAAAGCAAAAGCAAAACTGCAAAACATCCCCCAATCCAGGGATTGTCCCCTCCAAGGGAACTCTGGGCTGTACCCAGCCCCCATTCCCAGCTGGGAGAACAGCAACAGCCTGGAGAAGGAACAGAAAGCTCCAAACCCAAAGTGGGACTGGGGAAAAGGCTCAAGGTCTGCCTCTCAGTAACCTCCCAATGAACAAACTAAAATCTGAAAGTGAATGTCAAAGGTTGCTTTCACTTTAGGATTGATCTCAATGAGAAATGAGGAGGAAAACAAAAACCAGCTGCTCCTGCAGGGTCATTCACCCCCTCAGGGACAAGGGGACATTTAAACCACTTCTTCTGACACACTGGGAAGAAAAAAATCACTTTTTCAGCAGGTGGTGGACTGAAGATGAGAGCAGGAGATTGCCTGGACCCTGTTAAACCAAGGGTGGTGCTGATCCCTCATGGAACATCAGCCCCATCCCTTCTGCAGCTGCAAGGAGCACCCAAAATTCCAGCAGGGAAAAGCACTCCCCTTCCCCAAAGCAGCCACACAAACGCAACAATAACTGATAATAAATACACAATATAATAATAGCAGTAATAATAACAAAAATACACAATATAATAGTATAATAATAATTACCATGCACACCTTCACATGGATGTTTTATTCCAAAAAAAGGGGTTTGGAGTCTTTAAGAAGTTGCCTGAATGATTCACAATCTTTGCCCAACAATCCAAAAATACAGTAAAAACACCAGTGTACTTCTGAAAACACAAGAGCAAATCAAACATTTTGGTTTGGGTTTGTTATCTGCTGAGTTTTGCTGTTCAGGGGGAGAAGCTTCTGTGCACTTGAAAACCTTCTCATGCAGCAGGAAAAGCTAAAGAGATTTTAAAACGACAGACTGAGGGCAGCCACCCGTGGCTTTGAGTCATTCAATCACCAATCAAAAACTACTCAGGAGCTACTGATTTATTTAAGATTGCCTTGTAAACTCTGAATTTCACCTTGCACCTCTCCAATTCTTTCTTTAGCATCACCCGTGACATGGAGTAGTGCACAAGACACCATTTACACCTGAGGGCCAGCTCCTGCACGACCTTGCTGGTGGAGACAAAATGAAAACAATAAAAACAATAAAAACCCCTTTATCTTGTACACAGGGTTAAGGAAGTTGATTGAGATGTTTGATAAAGTTGAGAGGAAAGTTTGATAAAGTTCAGTGCTCAGGAAAGAGGATGGGGCAGGTTAAAGGCACAGGTTTTGCTTGACCTAAAATTTAATGTGTAATTAAGAGGGTTCACCCCTCCACCATCATCCAAATTAATGGGATAATTTGGCATGGAAAATTGCTACACCAAAAAATATATGCATCTACACATCAGCCCAGCCATTCTTGAAGTCTTCCAGGTTTCCAGGAGCTGAAATTAATTTTTGCAGGGTTACCAGCAGCTAAATACCCACCACAGTACCCTCAGATTCCAGACACTCCGAGGAAAAAATCAGTTTTACAAAAATGTTCTCCTGTGATGTCTGGGTGGAAAAACTTACAAATGTCATCCCCTGACTGACAAAGCAGCTGGGCAGGAGTGTCAGCACCCGGCACTGCTGTGCATTTCACCCCTCTGAAATACACATATATATGTATTTAACAGCGGGATTTATTGGGTTTTCTTCAAGCAAAACAGTCCCTGCCCCAATCACTTCAAGGAGAACTTGAGGAAAAGCCTCAGTGGTGGAGCTGAGGCCTGAACAAGGAAACTCCACAGGTCTCTTTGAGACCTGGATTCTGGAAATCAGATTCAGAAATCTCATTTTCCTGAAGATTCCCAAACTCACTTTAGTGCCTCTCACCTCCCAACACCACTCCCACCTGTACCAGGTATTTCAGGATCTCCACTCAAATCCATCCCAAGGGAATTCTGTTCCATTTAGGGATCACAACACAAACCCCACAAAATCTCATCCTATCCCACAGATATCTCCATAATGATTTGCAGACCCTAAACCATACATACATATATATTTTATAAAACAATGCCTGATAGACAATGAGGAAGGGCACAGCTGGGAAATATTAAGAGTTTTCACACTGAGCTTCCAAAATTCTTCAGCACGAGACACTCAAACTCTGCCTTCCCTGGGATGGAAAACGATGCTGGGACAAAACCCATGGGGAAGAAGGGAATTCCAGCAGAGGGAAGATGCTCCTGGGGCACAGCAGGAACAGGTAGGTGGCAGGAGCAGCTCCCTCAGCCCCCAGCCCACAGCAGCAGGCACAGAGGAGCCCTTTGTAGAGCCCAGCCCCACTCACAGGGGTAAGAGGATATTTCCTGTCAGCCTCAGCGCAGATTTCTAATCCAGCAGTCAAATGATGTCAATCACAGCTCATTAGGCAGCGATTTCCCCTGCCAAGCTCGGCCTGGCTGCTTCCTGCAAACCACGTGGAGCTGCAAGCGTGGTTCAGGGAGACCACCCTGCTGCAGGAGCTGGCAGTTTGGGATTGGCTCCCACAGCCCCCAGCCCCGCTGCCACCCTGGCCGTGGATGCTCCTGGCACCCCTGGTGTGCTGAGATGGGCTCTCCTCTCTGAGCAGACATGGGGTGGCCACCAGAATTCAGCATTTATGCCCAGGGTGAAGGCAGGGAAAGATCTGACAGAGCTGAGGAGAGAGCACTGAGGAAGGGACAAGGCTGGGGTGTTCCCAAGGGAGCCAGACCCAGAGCTGAGAGCCAGCACAGGCAAACCGGGAACTCGGTGGAAAAACTGGGAAGCTCAGTCAGAGCCAGAGTAGAGACCCAGCAGAGCCAAACTGGGAATTCAGTGGCAAAACTGGGAAGCTCAGCCAGAGTCAGAGCTGAGAGCCAGCACAGCCAAACTGGGAACTTGGTGGCAAAACTGCAAGGGACAAGGCTGGGATGTTCCCAAGGGGATGTGCCAGAGTCAGAGCCAGAGCTGAGAGCCAGCACAGCCAAACTGGGAACTCGGTGGCAAAACCACACCATGACTTCCCTGGACTTCACATTCTTGTGCAATCCTGAGAGAAAGGGAATTATTTCACAGGAAAAGGGAATTCACATCAGTTGGAGAGGATGGAAGAAACAACACTCAGCTTACAGCCTGAAACCTGGATCTCTCTTGGGTTGTCCTCCACATTTTCCTCCTTGAAGTGGATCTTCCTGGAACACATACAGAGCCAATCCTCACCAGCACAGACTCAACACAAGAACCACAGCAGTGCCAAAAACAGCACCAGGGGACACAGGGAACGCCCTGATGTGACTGCCCAACAGGAGTGACACTGCCAGTGGCATCACTGTCCCTCCCGCTGGCTCAGGACATCCTCGGGAATTCTGAGGGCACAAGCAGCACAGATTTGAAATCTTCACCCAAAAAAACATGACCTGGAGCAGTGCCCATCATCTCCTGCAATTCATGCACCTCAAGGAGGATCAGGAGGCAGGGAGGTGACCAGGTGGATGCTCCAAGTGACCAGGTGGGTGCTCCAGGTGACCAGGTGGGTGCTCCAGCTGGACAAATCACAGCACCAGAGCCCTTTCTCAACACAAAATCCTCAGACAACCCAGCAAACACAAGCTGGCACACGTTTCATCACCTCCAGGCACAACATCCCCTCGCTGAAGGGACTCCAGAGATCCTGGAGCAGCATGTTTGGAGTAGAAAAAAATAAAGCAGCTCACAGCACTCATGGTGAAATCATGGCCAATCTGTGCCCTCCTTGTGGTTTGGAGGTTCTTGCTCTGCACGGGGTGAGAGAATAAAAACTTCCAAACACACAGGAGGGACCTCTCCCACACAGAAATGGGTACAACCCTCCCAGCGTGAGGACTGCAGACCTGCACACAGCAACTTGTGTTCATCAACGTCCAAACCAGCCCTGGGAATTTCATTAGAGAGATGAAAATTGGTATTGTCAGCACAGCCCTGCAGGACCTCACCAGGGCTCAGTGTGCCAGCAGTGCTTGTGCCAGGCTAATTTCTTAAGACAGCACAGAAGGAAGGTGAGATTTAGTCTTATAACCTTCAGCATCTCCTTCTTCATAGTCCCATCTTCTCCTGACTAATCCTCTCTCCCCACAGAAAATATTCCTCATGGTTTTTCCCCTGAATCACTTCTTTCTCGTTAGTCCCTGCACTTCTCCTTCCTACCCCACTCTGGGGTTTGACCAGTGGCACAGTCATCTCTGCCTCAGAGCCACAGAGAAAACAAAATAATAACAGCCAGGCTGTTTATTCTTTCATCAACTGCTCAGATATTTCCTGGAAGCTGCAGCAGCACCAGCCATCCCTGGCTGGCTGCAGGAACAGCATGAAGGTGATTTTTTGGTGGTGCTTGAATCTCTTCTTGCAGCTTCTCCCAGTGGGGGAAGAAATCAGAGGGGGAAAATCATCCAATCATCCCACAGCATGTTTGTACAGACTGTCCACCTGCATCCCAGCAAAGCTGCAGCACTCATTCTCTCAGCCTTAATGAAGACCAGTTGAAAGCCAGAAGGTGCCAAGCACCTCGGGAAATGACAGCCTGGGTGCTGTTATCTCCCGTGTTGACCTTACACGTTTGTAACGCTGCCTTTTACTGATGCCATCCATCAGCCCTAACCCAAAGCCACCGATCTCCTCCCGCACACCGCGGAGCCAGGAGCCCTTCTGGTGCTCACAGACGAATCCAGACTCGGTTCGGAGCCATGTGGGAGCATCTCCCATCCCCGCCACGACCCCCGACAAGAGCAACGCGGCACCCGGCTTTTCT
This sequence comes from Tychaedon coryphoeus, assembly GCA_013398595.1. NCBI lineage: Eukaryota > Metazoa > Chordata > Aves > Passeriformes > Muscicapidae > Tychaedon > Tychaedon coryphoeus. The sequence continues at coordinate 76,105 of WBND01001542.1, forward strand.
CCACCGCGCCTAATAATCGCAACATCTCACTCGCCATTTGGCTCGTCAGTGGGGGTTCCTGGCTGAATAGGCTTATTCTTTTCTTAGACACGATAATCTAATTGGGTCTAACCAGAAATAATCCCCAACACACAGCAGTTGTGAATCCTCGCCCGGCGCTCCAGGGAGCGGGGGGGCGGCTCGGGAATCACCGCGGCCGTGCCGGGCTGGCCGTGGCACCGCAGCGAGAGCAGGGCATGGCACGCACATGGAGCACCGGCCCTGCTCCCCCAGCTCCCGTAACACACGCCAACGTGGCTGCAACTGAAAAAAAAAAGAAAAAAAGGCACGGCGGAGAAGAGATGGGGCGCGACAGCCCCAAAGGTTTGCGGGGAGAGCTCAGCGCTTCCCGGAATGAAACCCCCGGGGGGAATGAAAACACCGCGATGGATGGACCGGGGGGACAAGGACCGGGGTGTCCCCTGGGTGGGGGGCCAGGGCTGGGGTGTCCTGGGGAAAAAGAACGGCGGAGAGAAAGGCCGAGGTGTGGCGGGGGTGCACGGCAGCGGGGTGGCCACGGAGGAGCAGCGGTGTCCCCAGAACAGCCGCGGTGTCACCGGCTGAGCCGGGGTGTCCCCGGCAGAGCAGCGGTGTCCCCAGAACGGCCGCGGTGTCCCCGGCAGAGCAGCGGTGCCCCCGGTGGAGCAGCGGTGTCCCCCGAAACAGCCGCGGTGTCCCCGGAACGGCCGCGGTGTCCCCGGCTGAGGCGGGGTGACCCCGGCAGAGCAGCGGTGTCCCCACAGCAGCCGCGGTGACCCCGGCAGAGCAGCGGTGTCCCCGAAACAGCCGCGATGTCCCCAGAACGGCCGCGGTGTCCCCACAGCAGCCGCGGTGTCCCCGGCGGAGCAGCGGTGTCCCCAGAACAGCCGCGGTGTCCCCACAGCAGCCGCGGTGTCCCCACAGCAGCCGCGGTGCCCCCAGAACAGCCGCGGTGCCCCCGGCACAGCCGCCAGCCGCGGGCTGCGCTCCCCAGCCCCAGGACCCGCCCGGGCCGGGGCACGGCGGCTCTGGGGAGGGCTACGGAGACAAAGAACCCCGGCCCGTCCCGCGGCCGGCACCGCCCCGCCGAGCCCACCTGTGCCCGGCCGCGGCTCCTTCCCGAGCCAACTTTGCTCCGCTCCGCTCCGCTCCCCCTTCCCTTCCCCTCCCCTCCGCGCCGCCCTCAGACAATGGGGCCGCCGCTCACCAGCACCACGGCGAAGCGCTCCTCCAGCTCTCCGGGCTCGGGCATGGGCAGCTTCAGGGGGACGCTGTGCGCCCTCAGCTCCGTCTGCTGCGCGTCCACGCTGCCCGCGTTGCCCATGGCGGCCTGAGCTCCGCGCCGCTCTCCCCGAGCTCCGCGCCGCTCCGCCTGAGGGCCGGGCGGGCTCCGCGCCGCTCCGCGCTGCCCGGGCCGGCCGGGCTCCGCGCCCCGCGCTCGCCCCTCAGCGCCGCGGCCGCTCCGCCGCGCCGCCGCCCGTCATGGCTCGCCGCCCTCGCCCTCCTCCTCCTCCTCCCCCCGGGGCGGGCTCGCTCCGGCTCCGGCTCTGGCTCCGGCTCCGGCTCCAGCCCCGGCTGCGGCTCCCCCGCATTGCCGCCCGCACAAAGCCCCGCTCCGCCCCCGGCCCGCGGCGCCATGGGACTCGTAGTCCCGCTGCTGGCCGAGGGGAGGGAATGCTTGGAAAAGGGTGGGGAAGAGTGGGGAAATAGGGGGGAAGGGGTGAGGGAGACCCCGCCGCCTCCATTTTGCCTCCGGTGCCGGCCGGGAGTGAGGGGCGCAGGGGATGGTCTGCACTGAGGGCAAGGGGAGAGCGGGGATTCGGGAGAAATCCTTCCCTGGCAGGGCGGAGGGCCTGGCACAGGGAATGGTTTGCACCAAGGGGAGAGCGGGGATTCGGAGAAACGCTTCCCTGGCAGGGTGGAGGGCCTGGCACAGGGAATGGTTTGCACCAAGGGGAGAGCGGGGATTCGGGAGAAATCCTTCCCTGGCAGGGTGGAGGGCCTGGCACAGGGAATGGTTTGCACCAAGGGGAGAGCGGGGATTCGGGAGAAATCCTTCCCTGGCAGGGTGGAGGGCCTGGCACAGAGCAGCTGTGGCTGCCCCTGGATCCTTGGCAGTGCCCAAGGCCAGGTGGGACGGGGTTTGGAGCAGCCTGGGACGGTGGAAGGTGTCCCAGGGGTGGCACTGGATGGGCTTTAATGTTCCTTTCAACCCCAGCCAGTCTGGGATTCTGTGATTCTGTGATCTGCTTAACTCCAGACCTTTGCTATGGAAAGCCGTGGTCCTGCTGCTCAGCAAAAGGCTGTAGGTGGCCCAGGACAGTGGCCACATTGGTCAGGATTGATCCCTGTGGATTCAGGACAGACCAGGATTGATCCCCGTGGATTCACTGTCCCGGCAGATCCGAGTGACTGAAACCAGGGCAAAGCAGGATTGATCCCCGTGGATTCAGGACAGACCAGGATTGATCCCCGTGGACTCCCTGTCCCGGCAGATCCGTACCCGAGCTGGAGTTCCCTGGGTGTGATCAGGAGCTTCATCCTCCCCAGCACATCAAACCTGCCCATTTCCCCATTGTTAGCCCCCATTTCTTCATCGTTCCCTGCAAGTTCTGTCCAAGGTGGGGTTCCAGCATCCCAGGAATGTGGGGCTGCACAGGAGCCCTGCCCCTGGGAGATGCCATCAGCCCGTTTGGTGACTGTGCTGTCCTCACTCACATCTGCTTTAATCCCAAATCCAAGACCTCACTCCCTCCTGTCAGCCCCACAATCCATATCCCACTGTCCCCTATTAGCATCCCATTATCCTTCCAGGCAAGAGCCATTTTCACTCAGCTCTCAGCTTCACCACAACACTCGTGCTGCTGCCTCTCCTCCTGGCCATAGAAACTATCCACATGGAGATTAATTTGGGGGGAAAAGCAAGAGGATAAGCATCATTGTTTGGGAAATGACCATTCCTTAATTTCCATCCTCTGGGATAAGAGTTGTGCCAGAGGCACGGCTTGGGAAGTGCTGCAGAGGCGACGTGCTGGGAATCCTGCAGAGCAAATCCGTGGAAATGACAGGCAGCTTTTCTCTGGGTGAGCTCCACCACTAATTAAACATGCTCATTCCAATTAAAAATAAAATATTTGGTACATCCATGATTGGGGTGAGGAGAAACACCTTGTCCTGGCTCACTCCCCACCTTGCCCACGGAGCACCAGGATGCGACACAGAATCCAAAGGTCTGGATTTTCCACTCTGCAGGCCCCAGGAGCAGCTCAGAATTTCATAAACTGCTTTGTTGAAAGCCTAAAAATCTTGCAATATCCTTGATAAGCAAAAAGAGCTCTGGGGAGTTCACAGTGACGTTATTGTCGATGGCAAAAGAGGCGGTAATAGATACTTTGCCCCGTGTCTTTTATCTGAGACTATCACAATTCTTTGAAAGATTAATTAGTTAATTAAGCTTCACAAGAGTGCAGTGAGATAAGGGAGCGTTAGAGCAGCACTGATAACAGAGGAGGGTCAGGGAACAGTGACTGAGGAGAGTCCCCAGCAGAGGATCCTTCTCTCTCCCAGCAGCAAGTTGCAGCGAGGCTTTTAATCACCTGTGGTGACAAACTCACTCCAAAGTGAGGAATCCCAGGATTTTCCCACTCAATAATTCCCACAATAGTTTCCTGATGATCCTTGTGGGTCCCTTCCAGCTCAGCATATTCTGTAATTCCATGAGTCACCTCAGCATTTTTACTCCTCTGGACACCAGGAGACCTCAGGGGACAGGGAGATGCTGCTGGCCACAAATACCTGGGACAGAATTGCAGGATAAACTGGATTCCTGGGTTTCAGCAGCTCCAAATCCTGCTATGAGGCATATTCAGGTCAAAACCGGCCTTGCAAAATTATTTAATGAAATTAGGCATCCTTACACGCAGCAAACATTTAACATCAATGCAGCAGAGCGAAGAAAAGAATTCTTTTAAAGGATAAGATGATTTTTAAGCAATTTGCTGTTGTAACTGGGATGTCAACATTTGCAAATGCCAAAATTAGTGTGGGTGAGTTAAAAAAAAGGGACTTAGCTGGCTCGTGCAATGTAAAGAAATTATTGTGGAATAAAAGCTAATAAACAAGGCCTTTGTTTTCACATTTATTTATTCAAATAAAAGAAGCAGCTACACAATGTGCAGTTCCCAAGGCTCATCCCAGGCACCTGGGTGATTTACACGGGGTGATGGCACCAGGAACTCTTTGTCTGCCAGGGATTAATGGCCATTCCAGCTTTGCAAGGGCTCCATGCAGTGAGCCTGTGTGGAATTTCACTGCAGAATGAGACTGCTCAGCCTTTCCTCAAGGACTCTTTGTCACCAAAACTTCTGCATAAAAAGCTGGAAGTTTGGGGGCGAGTCATTCCTAAATTCCCCTGACCCAACTGATGTTTGTCACCAAAATCTCTGCATTAAAAACTGAAAGATTGGGGCCAAGTCATTCCTAAATTCCCCTGATCCAACTGATGTTTGTCACCAAAACCTCCACATAAAAAGCTGGAAGTTTGGGGCTGAGTCATTCCTAAATTCCCCTGACCCAACTGATGTTTGTCACCAAAATCTCCACATTAAAAACTGGAAGATTGGGGCCGAGTCATTCCTAAATTTCCCTGAACCAGTCTGTACTTATTTATATCTACAGAAGAACCTCTGAAGGGAAAAGATTGGTTTGTGAATCTTCATTTTCCCTGATGCTCAGCACTTCCAGATGGATCCTGGGCTGCTGTTCCAGTGGAGTTCCAGGTGATCTGATAAAAGCTGGAGATATTTAATAAATAGCTAGATCCTGGCTCAGCAGTGGCCAAGGATGTTTCATTGATAATAAAGATGTAGAGCATAAAGTCCATCCCTGAGCTGAGCAGTGCTCACTTAAGGAGAAGTTATTGATTGCACTCACCAGTGCTGAGCTCACCTAGGAGAGGGGCTTTTCTGTAAAAAGAAAAAAGATCAAAAACTCACAGGCTGCTTTCTGAGGACAGCCTTCTCAAAGAAAATGAGCCTTTGCAAAAACTCAGGCTGGAAATGCCCAGTCCCAGCAGAGAGAGTTATTAGGTTCACATCTAACCAGCCCTCTCAATTTTCTCTGTGTGCTGGAAATTAAATGATTCACTTTGGAGCTGATTTCCTCGTGCCCTGCTGATGTCCTTGGGTGTCACTTCCAACACTTGTGTGGGTCAGATGCAGCTCCACCAGAGCCAAGGGTGGTGTTGGTACCAGAATCCCACCCAGCCCTCCCTCCATCCCTTGTCCCCAACCCCTCTCCAGCTCTCCTGGAGCCCCTTTGGGCTCTGAGCTCTCCCTGGATCCTTCCCTTCTCCAGGGGAACATCCCTGAGTTTAAACAAGATGCAAAGCTGGATGGAGAATGCCCGAGGAGCACTGGGATGTGAAGATGAGCACCTGGGGCTGTGTTGGAACCCAGAATTTTGGGGATTTTGGGGGTGAGATGAGGCACATTTCCCTGGATCCCCACATTCCTGCATCCCACTGCCGAGCCAAACCCGACCCCAGCGTTATTTCCCGGTGGGACTCAGCCTGGCCAGGAGCTCCTTCAGGGTTTCTTGGCAGGGAGGCAGGCAGGCAGACAAAACACAGCCTTGGGATTCCCAGCAAGGCCAGGAACTGCAAACGCTGAGGAAAGTGAGATAATGGAGCAGAAAAGAGGGCTGGGGAAGGAGTCAATATTTAATAAAGCTGCAATGTGAGAGCAGAGCGGCACCCAGATGGAGACAGAGGCTGGAGGAGATGTTGGCTCTGACAACCAGGAGATCCCTGTCCCTGTTTTCCCTGGGGAATCAGCCCTCAGCTGGCCCTCAGTGGCTCCAAAGGCCAGGGGACAATGCCAGCCCTTGTCCCCGTGGCAGGAGGACAGTGCTGGCTGCTCCCACGTGGGCTTGCCACACCAACACCCCAAAGTTCCCTTTGTTCTCCCACCAAGGCAAAGAGCTCCCCAGGATGCTTAGGCGGGAGGAACAAAACAAATTTGATTTTTTTCAGCTGATAGAAGCTGTTTAGAGGCCTTAAAAGGGTTCCAGAACTCAGGAGAAAAAGATGGATCTCAATTTACAGGGCTGATTAACAACATTTGTCTCCCAGCAAGGCAGAGGGAGGGGGAGGATTTGCCAGAGCAGGAGCTGTGCACTCACAGGAAACACCTTTTCCAGACCTCTAAATCACATTTTCCAATGTCACCAGCTCCCTTCAGTGATGAGAGCTCCCAGCAGAGCTGAGATCCCCCTCAGCCCACAGTTCCCACATAGCTCCTGGGGTGCTCCTTGGACACTGGGACATGCAGTGTGAAGCCATTCCCTGGGTCCTGGCACTCCAGGCCCTTGTCCAAAATCTCTCCCCATCTCTCCTCCAGGCTCAGGCACTGGAAGAACACAATTAAGTCACTCCAGAGCTTCTCTCCTCCAGGGACCTGCAAGGTTTTGTTTAATGCTCAATTAAACAAAAGGCCAGCGATGCGGGTTTTCCCATAAAACAAACATTTCCCCTTTCCAAGCAGCTCTGAACATCTCCACTCCTGTTCCAGACAAGGAGAACAGCAGTTCACCCTGAATTATTCAGTGCCAGAGGAGCAGGGGCAGCCTGGCTGCCTTTGGCTGAACCCAGCCAAGAGGGAAATGCTGTCAGATGCAGGGAGTGTGAAGCAGACCTGCTGCATCTTTAATAACTCCTGTTATTAAATTACTGAGAGGCTCTGGAGGTACCAGGGCTAGAACTTCCAAAGCCCCTGTCACCCTCTGGCCCACAGCAGTTTTGGGGCTGGCTGTGGGGTGGTGGCACTGCCAGGGCATCGGTGTGGCCGGGGAAAGGCACATCCCAAAGCCCCCAAAGGCTGGTGGTGGTGGCTGGAGGGGGTTTGTGGGCAGTGCAGGGCACCCCCTGCCTCAGGGCACTGCTGTGTGGGCAGCTGCACCCAGCAGAGGTGGCAGAGCAGGGGGATGAGTCCGTGGGGATGGAGCAGGGCTGGTGGTGCAGTGGTGATGGAGCAGTGGTGATGCACCAGTGATGATGGAGCAGGCTGGAGAGCTGGGGGAAAGTTCAACCTGGCTCCAAGGAGAGCTCAGAGCCCCTTCCAGAGCCTGAAGGGGCTCCAGGAGAGCTGGAGAGGGATTTGGGATAAGGGATGGAGGGACAGGACACAGGGAATGGCTTCACTGCCAGAGGGCAGGGATGGATATTGGGATATTGGGAATTGGGATATTGGGATATTGGGATATTGGGAATTGGGTATTGGGATATTGGGCCATTGGGATATTGGAATATTAGGAACTGGGATACTGGGATACTGGGAATTGGGATATTGGGATATTGGGAATTGGGAATTCCTGGCTGGGCTGGAATTCCCAAAGAAGCTGTGGCTGCCCCTGGATCCCTGGGAGTGTCCAAGGCCAGGCTGGACAGGGGTGGCACTGGATGGGATTTAAATCCCTCCCAACCCAAGCCAGTCTGGGATTCCCTGTCTGAACCTCGGGCTCACAAGCAGAGGAACTCGCAGCTCCACTGCACAGCAGAGAGCTCAGGTTTCCCAGTCACTGGTAACACAATTAGAGCTCATTTCCCAGAAAACAGGCCAGGGTGACAAATTGAGCCTCTTCCCTGCCCGGCACAAAGCCCAGCCTAAGCCCGGCACAAAGCCCAGCCTAAGCCCAGACGTGCTGCGTGTGTGTTTAAGCCACGTGCCCGCAGGTGCCTCCACCTTAGAGCTGCCACCTTTTTGAAATGCTTCAAAGGAAATGGAGCTGTTGCTAGAGCAAATATTTACAGCTGGAGAGCAGTGGCTGCAGCCTGCATGCTTGCATTGCAAATCGTATCAGTGAGCCACAAAAGCCGGCCAGGGCAGCAATTCCTGCTGGGATGTGGGGCAGGGATTGAGTGTGACCCGTGGCCGTGCAGAGTGCTACGATGTGTGCCAGAGAAAGCGCTCTTTCAGAGGGATTTGCAGCGTCCTGAGCTCAGAGCCCTTTCACAGAGCTGTGGCCGTCCCTGCCTGCCGACTCAGCTCCTCTTTGTGTGCCTCTCCCTGCTGGCCAGAACGGAGATGCTGCAGTGCACGGCTGGGTGGGTGACCTCAGCCTCGGTGCCAACTGCAGGGCTGAAATGAAGGCAGAAAATAACAATCCATTGTCTTGGCCCTGAAATGCCAGCTTTGTTCCACGTGGAGCTGCTGGCTTAGCCCTATAACCCTTTCCCTGCTGCACGCTGGCCCTTGCTGCCAGTCAGATTCATAAAAATCCCTGCCAAGGATTTTCATTCCATTTCATTTGCAGCTGATCCAGTGGGGTGGCAGTGGTGCAATGCCACAGCACATCCTCCCTGTGCAATGTGGGGTAAACCCACCCAGAGCTGGGTGTTTTCATCCCTGCTGCTGGTGAAACCTGTGGGCATGAGCTGGAGAAATTCTTCCAGCATGGACAAAATCATCATCCTCACAGTCTTCACAAGGACTGGGCCTGTGAAGCAGCAAACATTCAAAACTGTTCAAAGCACAGTTTTGGATGTGGCAGAGGTGACAGCCTGCACCACGTGGGATGGAGATTTATTTTTCTCTCTACAAGACCTTTGAAGGGTAAACTGCCCAATTAAGAAATGCCACCTAAATTATTTTCACTTTTAACCCAATAACCAACCACCCATGGTCCATAATGTGGACTTTTCCATCCAATCACACAATATCACCCAAACCCATGAAGAAGGTGAAGAAGGACAAAACCTCTGCCCTAAAACTTCCATCTTGCTTTATATTTATTGCTATATTCTAAAACCTTAAACTCTAGGTTTTTCACCATGTGATATTACACATTTCTATTTAAAACTGCACACCCATGAAAAGGAAGGAGAAGGAGAAAAGAACAGAAGAAGAAAGGCCAGGGAGTTTCTGCCTCTGCTCAGGACTCTGAGCTTCTACTGCTTCAGGCTGCAGCTTCTACTTCTAATGAGGACTTTACTTTTAATTGGGACTTTACTTCTAATTGGGACTTTACTTCTATTTGAGACTCTACACCAAAAGCTTTTAGCACAGACTTTAACCCTTGGGACTCCATCATTCAATTTTGGAAGTTTTTCCATGTCCTCAGGTCAAATGCAGAGTTCTCCTGGGGGTCAGTGCCTGTCAGCACAGAAAATCCAAAATTCCCGGTGCCCAGGGGTCCAGCAGTCCCTCTGTGTCTGCAGGGCAGGGAGCACAAGGCCCCCTCAGTGCCCACCTCACCAGCAGACATTGCCAAAAGCTGCTTTTTGCCACCCACAGCAGGTGACACCTGTGTCCTATGAGGCTGGGGGTGATTTCCTGCAGCTCCATCCCTCGGAGAAGCAGGAGCTCACCTCCCTCAGGCAGCTGCTGCTGCAGGATGGAGCTGTGGCCAGGGTGTGTGAGCTGCATCCCTCTGCTCCCAGCCTGGGAACATCTCTGCCAGATTGCTGCTGGGTTTTCCCAGTGCTTTGACACGAGTGTGCCCAGGCTGCTCAGAGCTCCCTGGGAGCACATTCACAGCACTTCCAGAGCAGGGCGTGCCGGGGGCTGAGCTCTCCCAGCACAGATAAAAGCTCTGTGTGCTGCACCAGCCAGGCTCTGCTGACAGCGACGAGCACGGCGTTAGAAGCAAGGAAGACACAAACCCTGGAGGAGCACAGAGAGGGAATCCCAGCCTGCAGGGCTTTTCCAGTGCCCTGCTGCCCTTCCATCCTCTGATATCCCCATGCCCGAGCAGCCCAATCCCTGCTTTGAGGGATTTGCTTCCAAGTGGGTTGAGATTTCTGTGCAGGGATCTGCTCCTGGCCAGAGACATCCCTGCCCCTGGCCATGCCACCCCAGCCAGGCCCTTGCTGGGGAAAAACAAGTAAACAAACACCCAGCCCACGGCAGAACCCGCCCTGGCCAGCTCCTCCCTCTGGGAGAAGCGGGTTCAGAGGAGTCGATGGTTTTTCACGGTGTGGGTGTGATTAATGAACTTAATCACAGCATACTTTGATCCATCTCTTGTTTTTAAGGGATAGTGGAAAACAAGAAGAACTGCTACCCTTTGTGCTTTTGTAATTTTGTTAATCGTGGAAACCTGGGAGACTTTTGCATAGTCAGCACTTGCATGCATTATAAAATATATTTGCAAAACACAACAACGCTGGCTTTCATATTCCAGAGCCAGCGAGCATATCCCAGTTGGCAGGGAGCTCAAAGGAAATTTATGAAGACCCAAAAAATCCTGCAGGAATTTAATTAAGCCCTAATCTTGGTAACACTCACACATATCTGCTTCCCCAGTGCCGTCTGCAGGCACGGCTGCTCCGCTCTTTGTGCTGGGGGTCGTCTCAGCTCAGCTCACAGCAGGCAAACCTGCCCAGCTGGGCATGTCCCTCTGTCCCCAAATCCTCCAGTCCCTTCTCCCAGGCACACTGAAATGGAGGAAGAGTCATTTTTGTGCAGCTGGGTCCCCAAGGCCGTGCCATGGTCCGGCTCCAAGCGCTGCTCAACAGCAAAACCTGCAGCTGGAAAAGAGGCAGGTTTGGTTCTTTTGGGTTTTGTGGGCTCAGAGGGCACAGCTGTCACCTCTCAGGGTGTTTGTCACACCCTGCCCACGGGTGCCACCATCCCCAGCGCCACCACAGTCCCCCAAATTCAGATCTGCTCAGCCTCTCTGCAGCACTGCCTTTCAGCAGGCAAGGAAAGCCCCAAACCCCAGAGGTCTGAGCATCCTGCATGACAGTCCCAGTTCCCATTGTCCCTGCCCTGCATCCCAAATCCCTCCAGCCCAGCCTTCCCTCCCTGAGAGCAGGAAAGGCTTTTGGGCGACCCCCCTGCAGGGATGCAGCAGTGCCTGCAGAAAGCAGACAGAGCATTGTGGAAAGGGAGGAAATTCAGACTGAATTTCAAGCTGAAACTCTTTTAATTAGTAAACTCTTTGCTGAAGAACCATTTCCATTGGTGGGGACGTGATTCCTCATTGCTTGAGGGATTTAAAACCAGACTGCTCTCTGCTCCAAAAAAGTGCTATAAGCAACAGTTCTCTGCTTGTAATGAACTGGAAATACTGGCACGTCTCCATCTCCTTCACATATTTTCCCTTGTCTCTTCAGAGGTTAAAATAAATTATCCTGAGATGTAACAGATGTAGAATGCAGCCAGTGACATTCTTTTTGCTGTTCATTTTTGGGCAGTTCCTACAGCAGATCCTGGTCAGCCCAGCAGGCACCACCTCCTCTCCTCTCCTCTCCTCTCCTCTCCTCTCCTCTC
>WBND01001543.1:78899-89882 GCA_013398595.1 Tychaedon coryphoeus
GAGAGAGAAACACCTCACTGTAAACAGGGTACGAGAAGAGCTGGCTGTTCATTTTCCCTTCCCGAAGGTTTTTAGCGTAGAGTTAAACCAATGTCGGCCCTTTCTGCTCCCCCCGAGGATAACCCGGACCCGGAGCTGTGTGCAGACATTTCCCGTTTCATTCCTCACGGCTCTGCTTGGTGACTGTGTGCTGTCTCCTCTTGCATGCATTCCCATCCAGGATGTGCCACCTGGGCTTACATTTGTCACAGGCTTCCCTGGGAGTTTGCTCGCGGCCGCTGGAAGATCCCTCTCCCCTCCCCACCGGAGTCATCAGCTCTACGGAAGTGAAGAAACCAAACCACCGTCTTTTATAAAATTGCCATGGAAACCAAGTGCCTTCAATGAAACAAGCCTGATTTCAAAAAAATACAAAAACAAACAAACAAAAAAAAAAGAACAGAATATATATATATACATATATATATATAAAAAAAAATAAAAGATGTAATAACGATGATTTCAACATGGAAGCTTTGCACCGCTAAAGGCGTGGGTTGTGCAAACTCTTTTCTAAACAAACTCTGGAGCCTGGGTGTGCAGGCAAGGAGACGGAGCCGCTTCTGGAGAAGGATGGATGGACCTCAGGTGCTGTGGAAAGCCTTTGGGATGAGATCCGTGGTGTGTGACCTTCCAGAACAGCCATGGCCTTTCAGCTTCCTACCCGTTCGAAACAGCTCCCGTTGGCGCTGCCGGTGGGAGCAGCACTTCTTGTCGTCGTTGTCGTCGTCGTTTCAGGTTCTCCAGTGGGTCAACCAGAGGAACAAAGGTGGTTCAGACACACACTTGGTGCAGAAGGTGGTGAAACACGGGATTTTCTTACTCTCCCCCTCCGTCGGGATGGCTCCCGACACCCGGATGCGCCGAGGGGGCTCTGCCTCTGCCCCGGAGCCAGACTCGGTGCAGAGGGCGAAAGATTATTTTGTTATTGTAGCGAAATTCAGAACACAAACAAACAAACAAACAAAAAAATTACAAAAAAATTAAAAATAGTCCACTTTTACAAGGAAAAAAAAAAAAATAAAAGCTGTACAAAATGGGTTTGAGCTACCCGAACACGTGCCGGTTTTCCACTGCATTGTAAAGTTTCCTTCCAGTTGGTTATGAAATTTGAAGACCTTTTTCCTTAAATTAGCTCAGCTTTTAACTTCATTTAAAAAAAAAAAAAGAGACTTTTGTCTAAAGAAGAGTATTATTATTATAATTATTATAATTATTATTATTATTCTGTGTTCTCTCGACACCCTAGGATTAAAAACAAAACCTGATATGCAAATAATTGGAGTACAAACGTGAAAACAAACAAAAGATGAGTATAATAATCGCAAAATAAGTATAAAAAGCACAACGAGATGCAGTAAAACAATGACAAGGCTTGATTTTTTTTATTCTGTAGAGAAATGTTTGTGCAAATTCAGTAATTCCACTGAAGAGATAATTTTCCAGCTCTGTTCAATAAAGCCTCTTTCCAGGTAAGGCAGCCCCGTGGTGCGTGTGTTTGTTGAGGCCCTGGCAGGGCTTTCCTTGCTCAGCTGGAGTTGTACTGGTCCATACTGGTGGTGCTCAGGGGCTGGAGCATTCCCAAGGATGCTTTTGGCTCCCAGGTTTTCAGGCAGTTCTGGTGTCTTTAAATTCTTGTGCTCAGAAAACGGTGCGAGCTCCAAGTCAGGACATTTTCAGAAAATCCCAGGATGGTTTAGGTCAGAAGGGACCTTAAAGCTCATCCCTGGAATCACGGAATATTCTGGGTTGGAAGGGATCTGCAAGGATCATCGAGTCCAAATCTGAATTGAGTGGTCCCTGCGGGGATGGAACCCACAACCTTGGGGCTATCAGCAGCTTGATCTGTTTGGAAGAAAGGGGGAAGCTCCAAATCTGGATGGACTGTGAGGTTTGGAAGATGGTGGGAGCTCCAAATCTGGATGGACTGTGGGGTTTGGAAGATGGTGGCAAGCTCCAAATCTGGATGGACCACGGGGTTTGGAAAACAATGGGAGTTCTGAGTGTGGATGGACCATGGGTTTGAAAGAAAATAGGAAGCTCCAAATCTGGATGGACTATGGGGTTTGGAAAACAGTGGCTCTGACTGTGATGGACCATGGGGTTTATAAGATGGTGGGAACTCCAAATGTGTATGGACTCTGTGGTTTGGAAGACAGGAATTCTGAGTTTGATGGACTGGGGGACTTGGAAAAAAGTGGGAACTCTGAGTCTGGATGGACTGTGGTGTTTGGAAGACTGTGGGAACTCCAAGCCTGGATGGTCTGTGGGGTTTAGAAGGAATTGGGAACTCCAGGTCTGGATGGTCTGTGGGGTTTAGAAGGAATTGGGAACTCCAGGTCTGGATGGTCTGTGGGGTTTCAATGACAATGGGAACTCAGAGTCTGATGGACTGTGGGGTTTGACACCCTTAAAAAATACAAACCACTGAATTTCCCATTGGAAGCTCTGGATTTTACCTGGATGGATGGATGGATGGATGGATGGATGGATGGATGGATGGATGGATGGAGGAACAGCTCAGGCTGGTGAGACCCCGAGGCAGATTTTCCTTCGGTGTGTCTTGGAACTCGGGATCCAAACCTTGCCGTGCATCTTCCCACGGATGTCTCCTGAGAGCCACGGAGCTGAGGGGCTGATCCAAGAGGATTCTCCATGGGTGATTTTGGCAGATTCTCCTTGGAAGGGCTGGGAGCCAGAGTGGCTCAACTGTCAGCCATTTCCACAGAATCCCAGAGGGTTTTGGTTGGAAGGGACCTTAAATCTCATCCCATTCCAGCCCTACAGGCAGGGACAGCTTCCACAGGCCAGGCTGAAGGAAAAGAGGAAGCATTCCATTGCCTTTAAAATACTTCCCTGTTTTTTCCCTTGAATTTCCCCCCGAAATCCAAGCTGAACCTTAGATGCCCATTGGAGATGGATTTTCCAGGCACAGGGCAGAGCTCTGGCTGCAGGGCTGGTGGTGCTGTCATGATGGGAACTCCGTGGGAAGTCAGGATTTGGGAAGTGCCCTGTGATTCCTCCCTGTGATAAAGGAGTTGGATGATAAGGGACAGGAGATCCTGCTCCATTGTTTAGATCCTGAGCTAAAACTGCAGGCTGAAATCCATGTTTCCTCTTTCCATTTGGGTTTTCCTTTCCCTCACTCCCATGGAATATTTGATAAAGAATTTCGATTGACAAAGACCACAGATGTCTTTTTTTCAGGGCAGAATAATCTGTGTCTTGAACATCCCAGGGTTTTGTGGGAAAGGAAATGTATTCCCATGGTTCCCATTTTATTCTGGGGTGCAGGAGGTGCTAAGAAAAGCAGGATTTCTCTTCCTAGTGCTGATTGTAGGAGTAGTTTTATCTTCTTTTACATTCACAAAATAAAGCACTGAAAAGGAAATAGGATTTTACACCAGGCCATGAATAAGAAGAACAAATTGAGATATTAATTTTCTACTCTCGGTTTTTATTTTATTTTACATTTTGACTGAAAATGGATGTGAAAATGTTGGATCAGCAATCAAAGGCAGTTGGAACTGGCAGTTCCCTGGATTTTGAAACTGCTCTGATTCAGTTCTGGGGTATCCAACCTTGAAATGTCCCTGATGGATTTTTAAACTGGACATCAAATGCTGAATTGTGCAGCAGCTGAAGTCCTGGGATGTTGGGTTTGATGGGATGGCTGCAGGAATTGTCTGGGTGTTCCCAAAGCAGAGGAGGGTGGAGCAGAGGATACTTTTTCCAGGTTTTTGCAGTTCTCTCTCAGGCTGATCTGGGAGGATGAGGATGGCACTGGAGAACTTCCCTTTTTCTTTCACAAAGCCCATTGAATGTGAAATCATGGAATCGTAGGATTATGGAGTAGTTTGGGTGAAAGGGACTTTAAATCCCGTTCAGTGACCCCCTGGATCCTGGATGGGACACAAGGAGGGATAAAAACATGGATTAGGAGGGAGTAAACCCATTCCAATGACCATGGATGCACAATTAGGATTTGAAGGCCAGAATTGCCTGGGAATGTAAAATTTCCTTTTAATTTGGGACAGGGCCTGCTGGTTCCCCCAAAAGTGATGGAGCTGCATCTTCCAGCCCCCAAATATCTGCAAGTCCCAACCTCCAGTGATCCCAGAGCTTCCCTTGACATCCAGCACTGGAATTCCTGCTGCGTCCACCATGGAGATGGAATAATCATTTTGGGGGTGATTTGGATCCCTAAACCTTAAAACAAACTCAATCATCAGCTTCTTGTTTGTTTTCTCTTTTCCTGCCTGGTCAGGGCAGTAATTCTCTTTGTAGGGAGCAGTTCAGGCAGAAGGATCCGATTTTTTTCCACGCTGCTTGAAAAAGGTTTTCCTGGTTTTATTTTGGGAGAGTTTGCCTGCTGGGAATGTTTTCTTCATATATTGAAGGGTAATTGAAACTCTCTTCCTCCCCCAGAAGTGTGTGATCCATCAGGAAAATGGCTTTTTGGAGCATTTCCATAAAAAACCCCTCCAGTTTGGAGTTACAAGCACTCCCTGCCTCTCCATGCTAATAAAGAGATTGGGAGCTGTCTCGGATAATTCTTGGATTTTCCCATAAAATTATGAAAAGCTATAAAAAAAGGTTATTTTTACATTTCAAATTCTTCTTTAGATGTCTTACGGAAAATAAGCAGCACTGCAGGAATGTTCTCCCCCTTTTAGGTGCTCCACCACGATTCCAGTGTCAGCATGGAAGGAATGAAACCATTGGATTATCCCTCGTGCAAAGGAATTTAGGGACCTGCAGCTCCTGCGATCCCACATTCATGGGATTTACAGTGTTCCAAAGTTTTCTGTCATCTGTCCCTAAACCCCTGACTGTGTCACCCCCAGATCCCATGGGAATGTTGGTGTAGGCAGGGAGTTGTGCTCTGGATGATACAGGAGTGATCATTAATCCAAACACAGGGAATTTGGGATTGTACATCCTGCTGTTCCTCGTTAAAATATTATTTTGTTTTCCTTCGGATCTGTCAGGCTGGGGAGCTTGAATTCAACTCATCCCAGAATCCCAGAACGGTTTGGGTTGGAAGGGACCTTAAATCCCATCCAGTCCCACCCCTTCCATGGGCAGGGACCCTCCCACTCTTCCAGTTTCTCCAAGCCCATCCAACCTGGCCTTGGATATTTTGTGTGACACTAAAACTCAAGTGAGAGCAGACTGAGGGAGTCACCTGGGCACAATGGGCTGTGAGGAGAAATTCCCTCTTCCCTGAGCACCCCTCCTCAAATTCCCTAAAACATCCCAGTTCAGCCATGATCCACCAGTCATTTCCCACTGGGAGCACCATCATGGAATCATGGAACCACTTAGGTCAGGAATTAGCTCCAAGAACATCGAATCCAACCATGCCCCAGCCCAGCCAGGGCCACCACTGATCCATGTCCCCAAGTGCCACCTCCACAGGGCTCTGAAATCCCTGCAGGAATGGGAATTCCCCGCTGCTCTGGGCAGTTGTTCCAACACCTGACAGTGATAAAATCCATCTCAGGTTCCTGATAGGAAACTGAAACCTGAACAGGACCATTTGTGTTCCCTCTGGGTGGGTCTGGGTGGATGGGATGGATGGATGCTGACCTCTCCTGCCTGGTTCCTTGTGTGGCACATCCAGGTTGGGTGTCACCTTACAGGACCTACGGCAGGTGATTTACAAACAATTTCCTTCCTTTTCCAGTCTCTGTAAGGTTTTTTTTTCCCCACTGAGAAAGAGACTGGAATGTTGAGTGCTTGGACAAGTGAATGTTGAGCTTTGCTCACCGCCAAGATCATGTCTACAATTGGAGAAATATTCCCGCTGATCCCTCGGGATCCAGGATTTTTGCAGACAACTTTCACCTTCCACAGACAGGAGGGAAAAACTGCAACAACCACGCCTGAGGAATTTTTGGATGGATACGACCACAAAAGAGACTGAAGAAGCAACTCTTGAGAGTGAAGAGCCTCAGCAGCTTCTCAGGAACGCTCAGATCTGCTGCACACTCCAGCTGCCAAGGGGACAAACGTGGGATTTGTGTCTGTAAATACCCTATAAATACCTGTAATTGGATGTATTTAATGTAAATAGGATGACGAGGACATTTTAACGATCCCCACTGTTGTACAGAACCCAAACTTGCTCTCTTATTTTCCTACACCCCCACTGTAGATTGATTTTGGGTCATTGTTGGGTCTGTATCTGGTTGACTTCCAAACTGCTCTCACTTTTACCTCAAGGGTTTCATGTTCTTTATGTACATTTTATAAAGAAAAAAGAAACCACTCTGGATTTTTGGGTACCTTTTCCATTGCCAGCAGTATTTTCTGTCTTTTCCAGCGTTTTCTGCTCCTGGATCCACCGGGGTGAAGGGGAGGGATGGGGTTTGCTGGGGATATTCCTCATTCCATGTGTCCCTGCCTTCCTGGGAGGTGTAAAAATGTGGGAATGTGTTTCCCTATCCCTCCACTTCTTATTAAGTATGGAAAAGTCTTAGTTAGAGCAGGAAGAGGCTGGGCCACCCTCTTCCCTTCCCTTGACTGGTCCAAGCAGAGTTTTCCCAGCTTCATGAACAGCTGAGAGTCGAAATCCGCTTCTTTGGCTTTCCATAATTCCCATTTAATCCCTGGGAAGCGACCCAAAATGAAGAGTGTGCACCCTGCCAGAGCAGGATGTTCCTGAGAACTCCTCCTGTGCCATGTGGGAATAGAGGGATGGGCACATGGAGCTCTCACAGCACCCCAGATCCAGCCTGGATGGCTGCATGAGGGTCCCAAATTTCTCATGGTTGTTGGATGTGAGGTCCAGGGGGGAGGGTGCCTTGGGCTCCTCCAGGGATGGGCACTGCAAACCTCCCTGGGCACTGCCAATCCCTGAGCTCCCTTTCCATGGGGAAATTCCTGCTGCTTCCCACCCTGAGCCTGCCCTGCCCAGCCTGAGGCCGTTCCCTCTCCTCCTGTCCCTGTTCCTGGAGCAGATCCCAAATCCCCCCGGCTGTCCCCTCCTGGCAGGGAGTTGTGCAGAGCCACAAGGGCCCCTGAGCCTCCTTTTCTCCAGGCTGAGCCCCTTCCCAGCTCCCTCAGCAATTCTCCAGCCCCTTCCCAGCTCCCTCAGCAATTCTCCATTCCCTTCCCAGCTCCCTCAGCAATTCTCCAGCCCCTTCCCAGCTCTGTTCCCTTCCCTGGACTCTCTCCAGCCCCTGTGTCCTGCACCTGGGGGTTCCAAATGTGTCCCAGTGCCAGCTCAGGGGACAATGACCAGTCCTGCTGCCACTGTCCCTGTTGGTCTGTGTGGGGACAAACCCTCCTAGAACCCTGCAGGACTTTTCCTGTGGGTGAAATGAGACCATGGAAATGAAAACATGCTTTGCTCCTGGTGGTGTTTTCCTGTGTTTCCTTGTTTCCTGTTTTCCCTGTCCTATTCCATCATGGAATCCATGATTTTCCACAGGATGTCACCGATCCAATCAGCAAAATGACAGAGGCATTTTCCGTGGTGGAAAATCATTGAGCTGTTCCCACGATGGAAAAGGGCAGGGAAAACAGGAAATAAGGAATCACAGGAAAACACCTGTCAGTGTGACCACGTATCCCAATGGATTCCTGAAAACTCAGAGTTCCCAGACGAGTCTTGCCCTCCACAGGTGGTGACAAACAGCAGCAAGCTGGAATTTACACCTTTAAAAAGAAGAACCTTTCCATCTCCTATTTTTCAGCCTAAAATATCCCATTATCCCATTGGATCTCAACCTGAAGTCGTTCCACAGGCCATTATCCCATCCCTGGGTTATTCAGGGCTGGAGAACTTTCTTCATCCCATTGATCTGCTCCATCTTCCCTCATGGAAATTGGGTTTTGGCTCCACATTGGGCACACCCCATGGATGTGAGCACAGCCTGTGTTATCCATATTTCTGCTGGAATCACAGAATCCCTGAGGGTCTGGATTGGAAAAGACCTTAAAGCTCAGTTTGCCCATGGGCAGGGACCCCTTCCACCATCCAGGGTTGCTCCAAGCCCTGTCCAACCTCCCCCTGGAATTATAACAAATAAATTGGATTTACACCCCAAGACTTGAACCTCTCTGTTCCCATCCCACCCAATTCCATAAAGATTTGTGGAAGATGGGTCACACAAACATCTCAGCAAAAATGTTTCATTTTCGCCTTGCTTTCCTGAAAAATTCCAAACCAAACCTGAATTATCCAATCTGTCTTTGGGATAGATTTTAACAGATTTTTGGAAAGTTGATCTGTGGAAACAGAACCAATTTGGGATAAAATGAGCTGGGATCAAGCCTGGCCTATAAAATGCATGGATAAATCAATTCCTGCTCATTATCCATTGGTTATTTTTGTGGAGTTAAAATATTCCTGTGCTCTGGATGTAGCACTGTCAGATTTGTCTCCCTAGGGAATATTTTTTATTCCTGTTGAAGGTTTTTTTCACACGTTGCCTTTTTTTTTTTTTTTCTCTGCCAGGAGGCCAGGGGTGTATTTGCAAGGATTAAAGTATTACTGGAGTGGCTCCAGGCCTTTCCTAATCCCTATTATTCCCTCTAATCCCACCCTGACACAATGCTTCTCTCACATTGCTTAATTATGCAGTGAAAATTAATAAAAAATAGCTGTAAAATGACATTTTGAGGAGGGATCTAAATCCCAGTTTCTTTGGGATGCAGCAAAAATTTGTAGTTTTGCTGTGTTCAGTAATCCTTGACATTTCCAGCCTAATTCCTCAGGGAACAAGGATTACACAACCTCCTGGGAATTGATTTTTGCAGGATCTCAGGCCTTTCATTTTAATAAATCTTGAAATGTGTGTCCCATTTCCAAGGGGCTTGAAGGGCAGTTGGGATCACAAGAACAGTTTGGAGCTGGGGTGGTTTTATTGGGAACCAGGCACTGGATAAGGGACTGGTTTTTTTCCTGCTCCCTAGGGAATTGAGTTTGTTGGGAATATTTCCTGAGTGGGGAGGATTTTTAGTGGTCACCAAAAATCCAGCCAGGAAAAATGCTTGGAGAGGGAGTTCATGGCTCAGGATTTGCCCCTGGATCTCTGGAAGTGTCCAAGGCCAGGTTGGATTTGGGAGAGTGGAAGGTGCCCACGGCAGGGGTGGGATGGGATTGAAGATCCCTTTGGACCCAAACCAGCCTGGAATTCTATGGAATGCCCAGAAAACGCCAAAATCTCCAATCCCGCCATACCTGAGTTAAGGGAGATGAGGGAACAGTGGCCATGGAAAGGTGAGAATCCCTCGGAGTTTTATCATCATCATTTTCCCCCTTTTTTTGCCACCAGGCTCCATCAGGAGCTGAGGATTAGCTGAGGATTTGGCTAATTACAGCGCTAATGAGGTGCTAATCAGGCACCCTAATGACTCCAGCACCACCTTCCAAAGCCATTCCATGCTCCAGAATCCTGTTTGGGCTCCTGCTCCAGAGATTTTGTGCCTTTGGCCTCTGCACAGAGAGGGGGAGAAGGGACGTGGGAAGGATTCAAAGATATTTTGGACGGGGAGGGACAAAGTCAGGGCTGGAAAAGAGGAACTGAGAGGGAAATCTGGGAGGGTCTGGGAATGGTTGTTCATGTTTTCCATAATGCAGAAGGAATCCCTCAGCTGTTCAATAACTTTTGTTTCCAAGTTTGGGAACAAATGGACAGCACAAACCACAGCCCTCTGTGTTGTCTGGCTGATTTTCCTGATTTATTTCCTAGAAAATCCCACGGGCAAACACCTTCTTGTATGAAATATGGAATGGACTGGAATAGAACAGAATTATGGAATGGGTTGGGTTGGGTTGGATGGACCCTAAATCCCATCCCATGGGCAGGGACACCTCCCACTGTCCCAGTGTCCAACCTCCTGACCTTGGACATTCCAGGGATCCAGGGGCAGCCACAGCAAATCTGGGAATTCCAGCCCAGCCAGGAATTCCCAATTCCCAATATCCCACCCATCCCTGCCCTCTGGCAGTGAAGCCATTCCCTGTGTCCTGTCCCTCCATCCCTGGTCCCAAATCCCTCTCCAGCTCTCCTGGAGCCCCTCCAGGCCACACTGAGCTCAGCCCAAAGCTTCTCCTCTCCAGGGGAACATTCCCAGCTCTCCCAGCCTTTCCTCCCAGCAGAGCTGCTCCATCCCTCAGACGATCCCAGTCCTCTGCATTTGCTCCAAAAAGGATTTTTGATCTCTGTGATGCAGCCCTGGCATCACTCAGACCCTCTCCAGGTTAACACCTGCAGGAACAAGAGCTCCTTGAGCATCCCAAGCCCTTTTTGCTGGGAATGTTCCACCCCAGGCTGCTCCTGGAAGCTTTCCCACCTGGCTTTGGGCCACCCCCAGCCCACAGAGACAGCCCCACTGTGGAGAAAAAAGGTAAAAATCCCGGAATCCTTCTCTTTCCCTGTATTTTCTGGAAGATTTTATCATCCAGGGTGGAAGATCCTGCTGGGAGCTGCTGCCTCCCCCGTGTCCCACCGAGCTTTGCCATCGCTCTCACAGCGCTGCTGTTCCCAAATTCGCATCCCGAGCTCCTCTCAGCAGCCTCATTATCCCCAAAATCCAGCAAACTCCCCGGGATCCACATCCCCACACTGTCCCAGATGTTCCCCAGACTGAATCCAACGGGAAATGCCAGGCTGCTCTTTCCATCAGGTGTCCTGATAAATAAATCCCTTTAATTCAAGCCGGCTCTCGGTTTCTTTTCCAATCAAATCAAAGCTTTCCCTGTCTCTGGAGTGGTCAATCCCCCAGCTTTAGCACGGCTCTGTGTTCCCAGGCAGCAGGGGTGGGACCAGCAGGGAGCAGCCCCTGGCTGGGTGAGCAGCAGGACCCATCATTCCAATTAGGAAGAGCTTTAGAGGCTGTTTAAGCCCCAGCTGGGCCCTCTCCGTGCCTGCAATCACCACCCATTAGCAGGGAAGATGATTCAGGAGCAAGTTTTGGAATATTTTTCTC
>WBND01001543.1:128920-139239 GCA_013398595.1 Tychaedon coryphoeus
TGATTCCAGGATTCCATGAATCTATGATTCCATGGTTCCATGATTCCATGATACCTTGATTCCTTGATTCCTTGATTCCTTGATTCCATGATTCCAGGATTCCTGGATTCCATGATTCCATGATTCCATGATTCCAGGATTCCATGATTTAATGATTCCATGATTTAATGATTCCATGATACCTTGATTCCTTGATTCCAGGATTCCATGATTCCATGGTTCCATGATTTCATGATTCCATGATATCTTGATACCTTGATTCCTTGATTCCATGATTCCATGATTCCAAGATTCCAGGATTCCATGATCAGGCCATTCATTCCTACAGAAAACAACTGGGATTAGTGGGAATTCTCCATCTTCACCCAGAAGGCAGCTGGAGATCCTGGAAAAAGAGTGAAACCCAGGGAATGGTGACAATCCTGGGGGATTTTTCGTGCCATCCAAGGAGGGTGGCTAAAATCCAAGCAGGGTTTATGGAGCTGTAAACCAGGACAATATTGGGCTATTAAAATACAAATTACTGTTCAATCCCAAGGGAAAAGGGATAAAGGCAGGGACACCAGAGCTGGTTCTAATCCACATGATCTAATTAAATCTCCTACTTGAGGTTTTTTTAAATCTCCTATTTGAGGTTTCAATGGGCATTAGCAATGATTGGGATTCAGCCTGGTGTTCAGGAGCTTTCATCAGGTGTCCTTGGGGACATCCAGGGATAAAAATTTACTGGATGTGCCCAGTCCAGAGAGGAAAATGGTGTTAAATAATTCTGATTATTTAGATTAGCTCAGGCAAATGGAGCTTTTGTATCATTGCAGCTCAATGAGATCAGTGTGGGAAGGGGAGAGATTGGATTCCTGGCTAAAGGAGTGCTCAGAGAGGAATTCCTGGGATGAAAAGTTTGGGGATCTCTCAAATGATGGCCCGATAGTGGGAGGGTGACAAAGGGACAGCTCCATGAGGCTGCTCTGGACTGGGAGCCTCTCAGAATCTCCTCTTCCTGCTTTGCTGGCATTAATTTCATAATTAATTAGTTTTCATCTTTTTGAGAGTCACACTTGTGCTCTAAACAAAACTCCTGTCATGGTTTAGCACTGAAATCCAGGAATTCTCAGAGCTGTTGTCACATTTTTCTCCTGGAGCTGGCTCTGAGGGAGGGGAAGGGACCAGCAGGAGCTGACCCCCGAGCATGGGAACTAAACCAGAGCCAGGGCACCCCAAAACCAGCTCCAAAATCAGGGAATGCTTCTCCTGGGATATCTTTAAATCTCCATTTTTTCCTGAGCAAAGGAGAGAAAAAAATTTTGCTTTTCTTCCCTCAGAGTTTCCTCATTTACAAGTGACTTCTCCAGGAAATTGTGTCCTGTTTTCCACCCAGAGCCAGGATGGAATTCTCATGGGAATGAGGCCATGGGCTGTGTAAACAGCATAAAATAATCAGAATATGGGGGTTTAACCTCTGGAAAAAGGGGCAGGTAAGTGAGGAGGACAAGGATGTCAGGAGGTCAAGAAGGGGGAAATCAGAAGGGCAAAGCCAAGCTGCAATTTAATCTGGATACTGCCATAGAGGACTTTAAAAATATTACTGTGAATATTTCAGCAACAAAGGGAGGGATGAGGGTGTTATAAATGAGAAACAAAAGTCTCGATATTCAGCAAAATTTAGCTTTATTTTATATAGACAGAGCAATGCAGCGCTGGGGAGACGTGAGGGGTCACTGCCCACTCCATGCTCCACCAAACATTTGTTTGCAGCTTCTTTTATAGTCTGGGTTTTTTTGTAGTAATCAATAATTTGATGGGGTTTTTTTGTTTTTTTTTATTTTGTTGTTGTTGTTGTCATAATTTTGCCAGGTAAGCAGTGGTAGTCAAAAAACATCCGTGGGATCACTGGACGATGTGAGTCTCTAGGCAAATTGTGAAGTCTCACAGATAACCATGTGCTCTTGGTAGATAAGGAAATGGCAGAAATCAGGAAGTCTGGTCTCAGTGGATAGGCTGCAATTGATTACACAAAGGCAGGAAATCTGGTTTTGCAAAATCTTTCAGGCCGTGGGAAAACCTCATCTTACAAACTGGTATCAAATACAACTTACTTAGAAAACATAATATTCATGATGGGGATTTAAAACAGAATGATTTAAATAATATATTTCCCTTTATCTAGGTCCATGTCTTATCTAAGTATTCTGGTTTATACAAACTCCAAAACTTCTGTGATTAACACGAATCTTTTATCAATTATCACAAGGAGAATCTCCAGCCCATGTTGGGTGTGGTGAGGGTGAGGAAAAGGCTCAGGTACATCCAGGTTCTTTGCCTCTCATGACAGGAAGGACATGGAGGGGCTGGAGAGTGTCCAGGGAAGGGAATAGGACTGGGAAGGGGCTGGAGAATTGCTGAGGGAGCTGGGAAGGGGCTGGAGAATTGCTGAGGGAGCTGGGAAGGGGCTNAAAATCCTCAGGAGCAAAGAGGTTTTGGACCTCCTGGTACAAAGGTGGCAAAAGCAGCCCTGTATCTTCATTCCCTGGGAAATTCGTGCTCATCCAGCTGATCCCTGAAATCCAGGTCCTCCTGCTCATCCTTAGGGCAGGGAGAGACTCCCTGGGGCTTCACACATTTCCTCAAGCCCTAAATGGGATAAAAACCTCAAAACTCCACCCTAACACAATCACTGAATAAATAGATAAATAAATATATTCATTAAAGGCAAAAATCCCAGAATCCCCGGATCCCTGGGGTGGGAAAAGCCCTCCCAGCCCATGGAATCCCCAGCCCAGAGCTCTCAGTGCCACCTCCAGGAATTCCTGGGGCACCTCCAGGGATGGGCACTGCAAACCTCCCTGGGCAGCCACTTCCTTTTTTTCCTTGAAAAGATTCCTCCTAAAATTATCCTCTAATCAATCCCTCAATACAAAGGGAGAATTCAGATCCATCCCGCTCTTCTGGATGGAAAAAATCCAACAATTCATTCCTAAAATTCGGGAATGGCAGCCACTAAATAACCTGGGACAGCTGCTGGGGAGGCAGCTCCTGCTCCCAGAGAGGAACTTTTTGTCCTAAATTACATCCCAGGAAAAACTGGAATGGAAAAACTGGACTGAAACCCTACCTGGCATTACTTATGTTTAGATATAGATATTTCATCAAAATCAGCCCAAAAATCTTACCAAAATCTTACCCAAATGAGCCCCAAGCTCTAACTCCCAGGTGCAATTTTCCAATATTTAAATCTTATTTTGGCCCAACTCAAAAATAACAAAGCTCAAAGGCTTTGCAGCTGAGTCCCAAACACTGATCCAGCTCTCTGCAGAGTTCTGGAAACTCTCCCACTGACTTTTCCAGGCCTTGGAGCAGCCTCTGGGCTGACTTTTTGAGCTACAAATAGAAAATAATTGAGATTTCCACAAAACTGGCTGAGGGTTATTTTAACACTCCCAGGGTTACAGCTTGGGAGAGTCTGGCATGGTTTTATCCAGATCCTTTAAGTGATTCCCATAAAAAAATCCTTTTTTAAGATGTTCCTTGGAGAAGTTCCCATTGTGGAGGGATTGGCTCAGGAGTGAGTTTTATTTTCCACCACCTTTCCAAGTGCTAATTGCTCCTATCAACACTTCCAAAGTAGGCAGGAATTTTATTCCTCCTTCCCTTCCTCCTGCCAAAATTCTCCTCACTTTGTCAGAGCTGCTTTTCCTCCTCCTCTACCTTTTATTACAGCAAGGAAGGAATTAAATCCCAAACATTTCCAGCATTACACCAGGGACAACATAGAGGGAAATTTCAGCATCCAGAGTTTGAAAATTCGGGATTTTCATGGAATTTACTCAATGATCTTTGGCCTTGGAAGCTTCATCCCTCTCCACGTGTGATTCCAGCTCAGCTGTGAGGAATTTTCAAGGCTTTTAGGTTGGATTTCAGGGAAAAGTTCTTCCCCCAGAGGGTGCTGGGCACTGACCAGGCTCCCCAGGGAATTCCCAAGGTTTCCCCATCTCTAGGAACATTTGGACAGGGTGGGATTGGTCTCCACCAAGCCAAACCAACTGGAATTCTCTGATTTATTTTAGAAGGAAACATAAGGAGAACTCTGGTTGAGTTAATTCCTGGAAAATCCTCTCCCTCCCCTCTCCACTATTTCAGAGTTCATGGGGAGCTGAAGATTTCTATTTTTTTTTTTTTAAAGAGAAACAACTTTCCATAAAAATCCAAATGGGTTTTCTACTCAAATAAAGGTTTTGGAGTTCCCATCTTCCTGAATGTCCAGGAGTTTTGTGCCTAAACACCCAACCATTCATTTTTTGAAATCTTCCCTTTTGCATGGAAGAGTGGGAATTCCTGATGTGTAAATTAATTTCTTAATTATGAAACAACCACCCTCAACATCTTCTCCAATCCTGGGAGACCAAGCAGGGTTATCCAGCTATTTCCATTTCCAGGTCAGCTGCTGGAAGATCCTAGGAAATATTCTATAAAGGGGGTTAAATTTTGAGAAGCTGATGAAAACCCATAGGAAATATTCACCTAATATTAATATTTTAATAGTAAAATTTCTATTAAAACCAAAAAGTGACAATACTGGGTCAGACCAAAGGTTCATCCAGAATAAATTCCTGTCCCTGAGCATTCCCAGCTTGGAGATCTGAGCAGGCAGTGAGACAAAATCTGCTGGATACACCACAAATCCTGAGTAAAGGCCAGGAGCTTCCCTTCGGAGATGAGAGTTATAATTTCCCACCAAAGGATCCACAAACCTTTCAAGGAGGGAGAATAAACAGGAAATTCCCACTGGGAAGCCTGGAGATGGATTCTGCTTCCAGGAGGATTCCGTTCATTAGGCTGGCTGCTAATTAAAGGTTTTTTCCCCCACTGCTGGATTTACAAACATCTCCTCCTGCTGCTGCTCTCCCCAAGGTGTTCTCCAGAGTCCTCAGCAGTTCCTGACAGCTCTGAGATCCCGGGAAATGAAGCTGGAGTTGTAGGGATGGGGCTGCCCTGGCGGCCCTGGGAGCTGAGCTTGGATCTGCTGCTCTCCCCCGCCAGAGCCCTGCCGCTGCACCAGCGCTGGGATTCCTGCAATTCCCCTTCCACTCCCCAGAAATGGGCTGGGAAATGACATTCCCTGGATGTTGGGAGGGAAAAGCTTTGGCAGATCTGCTGGTGTTAACCCTTTAAGTGTTGCCCCTGCATGGGGTGCTGCCAGGGTTTTGGAGGAAGAAAATCTGCTTTTCCTGCCTTGGTGAGTGGTGGTTTATTCCAAGGATATGCTGCAGGAAGAGTTCCAGCTTTGGGAAACCGAGGGGGAAATGAAATGGCCAATTTCCACCCTTTTGGGGTGACACAGCTGCTCTTCTTCCCCACAGAACCCCAGAATGGTTTGGGCAGGAAGGGGCCCTAAATCCCATCCCAAACCATCCCATGGCAGGGACCCCTCCCACTGTCCCAGTGTCCAGCCTGGCCTTGGGCACTGCCAGGGATCCAGGGGCAGCCACNGAAGGGGCTCAGCCTGGAGAAAAGGAGGCTCAGGGGCCCTTGTGGCTCTGCACAACTCCCTGCCAGGAGGGGACAGCCGGGGGGATTTGGGATCTGCTCCAGGAACAGGGACAGGAGGAGAGGGAACGGCCTCAGGCTGGGCCAGGGGAGGTTTAAATGGAATATTAGGAAGAATTCCTTCCTGGAAAGGTTTGTCCAGCCCTGGCACAGCTGCCCAGGGCAGGGGTGGAGCCTCCATCCTTGAGGGAATTTAAAATCCCTGTGGATGTGGGATTGGGGACACAGGGCAGTGTGGCCTTGCCAGAGCTGGGAATGGCTGGATTTAATGATCCAGAAGGGTTTTCCAACCCAAACAATTCCTGATTCTATGCTGAGTGAGCTCTGCTTCTTCTGTTCTCATCCAGGACCTGGAGGGAGGAGCAGGGACCGCACCTGCTGTGCCACAATTCCCATCCCTCAGGAGGAGCAGCTGAAATCCTTCCCCTGCCCTTGGATTGTCCCTGTCACCTCCACCAGCAGCTTTTCCAGCAGCTCTGGGTGTTCCATGTGAGCAGAGACTCCTTTAACCTGTTCATTTTGCAAAATCAACATTTCCTTTATTTCCCATACCTGACAAGCAGCTTGATCCAGCTTTCCCGAGCCCCAAATCCCTGCACAGCTCCTGCTTTGTTTTCCTGAGGAACAAAATTCCAGCTGGGAGAGCTGCATCCACAAAATCCTTGGAGCTGCCAGTCCTATTGATCCCAGCCAGAGCCTTGGAACAACAATTAACAATTAACCTTTCTAACGACGCCCGGCCCCGCGGAACGCGGCTCCGCAAAGTTTGCTTTTAAAAACCGAACGAATCGATGGGATTTTACATCTATTGACCCATCCCAAATGTCAGGGTTGTGCTGGGGAAGGGCTCTGAGGAGATGCAAATCTGGCTCTGGGCTTTGTGGCCGCTCAGCCCTCAGTGTTGGTCGCTGCCTTTTTAAATATTTATCTCCTTTAATTCTCTAGTGAGCGCAGCAGCTGAAATCTGAGTTGTTAACACCTCAAAAACATCCTGGGCTGGTTCAGAGCACTCTGAGCCCATGGAATGTGTATTTCCTGAGAGGAAAGCTGGCTGGGATTTTAGCAGCATTCCTGATTTGAGCACTTTGCCTTCATTCAGAGAGAGGAGCTCAGCTCAGCTCTGCGAGCTCCTTGGCCAATCCCAAGTCCTGCTAAGACTGATTTCTTCCCTGGATCTTCCCTTGAAGCAGCTTTTTTATTCCCTGACCACTCACTTACAGCATGCCAGGGATTTCTTAGACCTTTAGTGGCTACAAGGCTTTCCAGAGAGAAAATAAAACACTTTTCACCCCAAAACCTTCCCATGGCAGAACAAAGGGTCCAACCCAGCCTGCCCATGACTATTTTATCTATTTGTTTTTTGGTTTTTTTTTCCTCCATACCAACATGGAATTTCTGCCCCTAGGAATCCCTTTTGCTGCCAGAGAGCAGCTGCAATTATCTGCTGATTAACACAGGGTAATAAATCAGTTTAATTTGCAGTCACCTGAGCAGAATAGCACGACCGAAATCCCTTTGTAAGTCAAGGGCAGAAGCACCAACCCAGGGAGATTTGATGCCAGGTTTGACGTCTTCAAATCAGTGCTCAGTGTTAATTTGCTTTGTTGAAAGTACAGCTTGAAATTCTCAATAAAATCCAGAGTTCTCAGAGTCTCAGGATTGTTGAACTGTGCTGGCTCCTGGTTAAAGTTGGCAAGGTGGGGGAAAAAGGAGAATCAGGACCCTCAAATCCTCTTTTTATTGTAAGAACAATATTTTATTGTAATATCCTCGTGAGTGGTGATGAAATCATCCCTTCATGGATCCACAGTTGCTATTAAATAATGAATAATCAGCATCTAGAATTCCCAGAATAATCCATCGGAATTCCCAACGAGCTGGGGAAGGGATGTCCTCAGATTCCACGGGATGCAGGGCAAGGCAAAGCAAATTCCAAGAGGATTCTGTGCTGGGAAGAGCCTCCAGCCAACTCCCTCCTCTGATCTCCACATCTTTCCCTGGGGAGGTTTGCTCCCACCATCCCATGTCCCTCCGATCTTCACAATTCCATTTTACCCCCTGCACAGGGATCACACAATCCCAGACTGGTNTTGAGCATGAGTGGCCTGATGCTGATCCCTAAATTACAGCTGGTTCCCAGCTCCAGCTGGGGCAGGATTTGGGTGGGGAAAAAAGGGAAAAAATGGAAGGAGAATGGAGAGGAGAAAACAAAACCCTGGATCAGGATCCATCCCAACAACCACATCAAACACATCCCTGTCCTTCCAACCCCTCTGCCAGCCTGGCACTAATTTAGGAAAATCTGGCTCTTGGCAGCAATGCCCAAGTGCCTCAATGACCTCAAAATCCCGGGAATTT
This sequence comes from Tychaedon coryphoeus, assembly GCA_013398595.1. Classification (NCBI taxonomy): domain Eukaryota; kingdom Metazoa; phylum Chordata; class Aves; order Passeriformes; family Muscicapidae; genus Tychaedon; species Tychaedon coryphoeus. The sequence continues at coordinate 136,823 of WBND01001543.1, forward strand.
CTTGCAGCTTCCAAGGGAGGTTTCAATTCTCGCCGATTTTTTAAAGCCGTGGTGCAGAGCGGGGCCTGTCAGCAACGTGATGTAATTATCATCAAGCCTCAGTAAAGGATTTTAAATTAAAGCCAACTCGCTCTGTAAATACTTTGTGTCTCCATTATTGTTCTCTCCTCCTAATGGCTTTTGGCACGGGCCTTGTCAGGGCTTTATTGTACAACCCCCCCGGCTGTGCCAGAGCCCGCTATGAATAAATCTCACCCTTCACTGAGCACCAGACGATGGCAAAATGCAACAGCAGATGAAAAAAGCAATAAAGAACCACAACAGCTGCCTGTTCTCCTCGGCAGGTTTACATCAGCCCCTGATTTAATTTCCTATTTGTAACGGCGCAGCTCCTGCCGCAGCAGCGGGAAATGAAATCAGGGATGTTCACACTGGGCTGCTCTACCTGAAGCACTGCGTGGTTTCCTCCTCAGAGCTGCTCAGCATCTCCTTGGGGCTCTTGGGGCAGCCCAAGGGGGATTTTCTGAGGGGGAAAATCACTCAGAGGTGCTGCTACAGCTGGAAGATCTTGTGTGTGTGATGCTGGTTGCACATAAAGGAAAGGATTGGAATGGGAGGGAATAAATGTCAGGGAATAAATATCCCAAAAGGGTGCTGGGCACTGGAACAGCTCCCAGGGAACAGGCACAGCCCCGAGGCTGCCAGAGCTCCTGGAGAGTTTGGACACCAGGGATGCCAGGGTGGGATTTTGGGGGGAGCGGGGCTGGGTGATCCTTGGGCGTCCCTTCCTGTTGGAGTCAGTGAGTCAGGGGTCTCTCTGAACTCTTCAGGGAGAAATCAGAGTGCAGGGATTGAATTAAAGCCTTTGGATGGGTTGAAGTACATTAAACCACTCACACATAAAGTAGATGTTTAAGTAGANCCACACTTCCTAAAGAAACCACTCCATGCCTTAAAATTGAAGGAAATAAAAAAAATAATTTTTCAATTATTTTAAACATAATTTTGAGGAAATTTCCTTAAAATGTAGAGAAAATTCAGGATGGAGCTAAAATGTCTGTGTGCATAACACCAGACTAAAGTAGTTTCTAATTAGCTCACAGTGATGAAGGGAAAACCTTAAAGAAAAGTGAATTTTAAACAAATTAAGGTGCTAGGAATGATCAGTCTTTCCTTGTCCTACAGATTAATTTGCTGACTGTTTTATTTTCCTTTTCCTTGAGGGCCTTTTAATTATGCAAAGAAATCTCATCAAACCCAGCTGAAGAAGGGCAGGACAATTAGGAGCAAACAAACACTTCAGCAGAATGCCCCACCTGGATTATTTCTGCAGCAATCACTCAGCGAGCTCCAGGAACCTTTGCTGCATTTCCAGCCAAATCCTGGTCAGATTTTCCCAACAATTCCAACAATTCAGCAAATCCCCAGGCTGGACTCCCTGGGGAAGGCTGCAGTCTTTGAATTCCTTGTTGCTGGGGTGTAAAATTTATTCACACTAGGGTCAATAAAGAAGTTGTAACTTGGAATAAACCATGCTTGGAAAGGAAAATAATGATAAAAAATAATGATAAAGGAAAAATAATGATAAAGGAAAATAATAATGATAATAAATAATGATAAAGGAAATAATAATAAATAATGATAAAGGAAAATAACAATAAAGGAAATTTGTCGTGAATTATCAATTTTGTTTATGCTGCTGCCACTGTCCAAATTTTATGAGCCACCTTAAATCCCAAAAAATTCCCATTTTCATGGTTTTGTCACATCATGGCTGCTCACACGCCCCTGGCATGGCAAAGCCCTGACCCCAGAACTCCAGGATGATTTGGGTTGGAAGGGATTTTAAGGATCATCCACTTCCAGCAGGATCCATTATCCCAGGCTGCTCCAAACCTGGCCTTGGACACTTCCAGGGATGAAGGAGCAGCCACAGCTGCTCTGGGAAACCTCTCATTTGTAGGGATGGATGAAGTGTTTACAAAAAACAAATCAACAAGGGAATCACGGACCTGTTCCATGGAGAGCCGTCCCAAAGCAGCGCCTGGAGAGGGAATGTGCTCCCTCAAAGGTGAATTTTCCAGGCAAACTCCCCAGGCTGGTTCTTTTCTTTCATTCCTGGCACAGTTTTTGTCTCCACTCTCTCCTGTTGTTTCTGGAAGCCAATAATGAGATGGAGAGAAGGTGAGAGCAGAGGGCACCACCAGCACCAAACTGGGCACGGGGAAGGAAAATCCGGGTTTGGAGCGCTCCATTCCCAGCCAGACAAGGAGAATGCTTGTTTTACTGCTCCTTCCAGTGCCACTGCCCAGGACCCAGTGCCATCCCTGTGCCAGGACATGGATCTGTTCCCAAGGGATCCAGTGCCATCCCTGTGCCAGGACATGGATCTGTTCCCAAGGGATCCAGGATCCAGC
>WBND01001544.1:1649-20832 GCA_013398595.1 Tychaedon coryphoeus
TGCTCTAAGTGAACCTCAGAACACAAATATCCAGAGTTACAGGTGTTTGTGCATTGTACCAATGCTCTAAGTGAACCTCAGAACACGAATATCCAGAGTTACAGGTGTTTGTTTTGGACCTGCAGGCTGCCAAGAGGGAGCTGGAGAGGCAGAGGCAGCTGGAGTGGGAGCGCAACCGGCGGCAGGAGCTGCTGAACCAGAGGAACAAGGAGCAGGAGGACATCGTGGTGCTCAAGGCTAAGAAGAAAACCCTGGAATTCGAGCTGGAAGCTCTGGTGAGTGCTGCTGGTGCAGCTCAAACACACAAGCACAGCCTGGTGGTGGCTGTGCCCTGGCTGTGTTTGTTTTCTCTAATTTCTGTTCTAAATATGGAGTAAAAGCAGTTTTTAGATCCAGACTTGCATGACCAAATGTTTCAGTAAAAAAAAAAAAATATATATATTTTTCTTTTCTCTTAAAGAATGATAAAAGAAACCAGCTGGAAGGGAAGCTTCAGGATATCAGGTGTCGGCTGTCGACCCAAAGACAAGAAATTGAAAGTACAAATAAATCCAGAGAACTCAGAATTGCAGAAATCACCCATTTGCAGCAGCAGCTACAGGTGAGAAACCTTCTCTGATTTTATTCTGAGCCTTGAATTTTGATCTCCTCAAAAACATCAATATCCTGAGCAATAAGCTGCTCCTCACACTTAAAGGATCACTGTAGGTAATTTGTAATTCCTGTAAATTCATGTCCTTCAGAGGTGTCTTGGAATTGTTTCCTACACTTGAAGGCAAGTCTGGGATTATCCCTTCATCCTGCTGGGCTCCTGCTGTGGGGAGCAGGAAATCCTTTGGCTCCAGCTGTTTTTGGGGATGAGGAGAAGGAAATTGCCCAGTGTATATTTTGCTGTGTGTGTGCTGGGGGAAAGAACTGACTGCAGTGAAGTGGCTTGTTGATGTTTGTTTTTTTTTAATTATAAAAAGTAATGAACTTTCAAAGTGAAAGTTCCCAGTGAAAGCAGGGAGTTGTTGATCTAAGCCTGGCATTTTCTTTCTTACTGATATAAAATTCTGTCACATTAGAGTTGGAGCTGAGTAGGTGTCTGCCTTTGGTGAAAGAATTTTCTTTGTAGTTTGTAAGTGTTTTTTATGGGTTGTAGTATTTGATTTAGGAATTCTTCTCTTTATTAAATACTTCATTGGGCTGGAAGTTAATTCTTGGTCATGGGAGCTTGCAGTGCATTTGTGCCAGTACAAAGAATCTCACACTGATGGAGCTGAGGTGTCAAACCTGGCTTAAAACCTAATCCTGCTCTTCCATCCCAGCTTCACTCCTGCTTTCCCTGGCAGTTGTTCTCTTGGGTTTTGGGCTTTGAGGTGGTTTGGCAGCAATAGCTGATGGCTGCTCTCATTGTCTCCACCACTGATATTTCCCTTAGTGTCACTTGAGGTGTTTTTATCCCAGTTGTGATCCCAGAAAATGTCACTATTTAGGAGAAATTTTGCCTGGGGGGAACCTTAAAACTTTTTCCTGAAAAAAATAGTATTTTTTCAAATATTCTGTAAATTTTCCTATCTCATCTGTAGAGGACAGACTAAAGATATAAATGAGTTTTATAAAAGGAGATTTTCATCCTCTAAACTCTCAAATAGGTTGAAAAGTCAATATTGTCATTATCTTTGTAGGGTGATATGTCTTCATTGGAAATAGTTTAGTTTAATACATCTGACACTTCCTGTGGGAAGATGAGTTACTTCAGAGGAGTAATTATTCTTCAGCCTATTAATTACTTCCAAGATGCAGTTTCATTAAACTTGTGGAAGAAGTGGTGTCCCAGTTAATGCTGCTGGTGGAGATGTGTGCCAGCTCTCTGGCTCTGTGCTGGGTGGGGCTTGCAGGGATCATTCACCTCCTTTGGCTCCCAGGTGATTTAAAGAGATTTTTCCCTTGTCCAAGGGGCAGGAGCTGGGATCTGATTTCCCCTGCCACGTGGGACATGACTCAACTCTTGGCCATTTCTTGTTGCACGAGTTTGCAGAGTTTCTGGTGCCATTAATTTCTCTCATCTGTTTCTCCTGCACGGGGAGGGGATGTGCAATCCCTGTGGTGGGTGTTCTTGGCTGGATGCTTATTCCATGGCTGGCTGTGCTTTCAGGAAACAGGACTTGCCCTTCCTGATCCCTTGGCATTCTCTGTCCTTACACACTCCCCAAACTATTCGGTGTGTGGAGTAATCTGGGATGTTTGCAAGTGTTCTGGCCTTTACAGACAAAGCAGCTGATGTTGTGGTCACATTCCACCCTCAAATGCTGTCCTGTGGTGCTTGTTGTACTTGGAGAAGGAGAATTTCTGTTTCATGTTGATGTCCATTCTGCTGCTTGGTTGATCTGCAGCACTCTCAGAATCACAGAAACACCGAGGGGTTGGGTTTGGAAGGGGCCTTAAAGCTCATACAGCCCCTGCATGGGCAGGGAGCCTCCCACCAGGGCAAGGCCATAAATTGTGTCTGTATTAAGTATATTAAGTATATATTGTGTCTATATTGTGTGTATTGCTGTTTCCCATTTGTCCCAGGCAGATAAGAGTCCCAGGATGGCAGTCATGGAATATCCTGAGCTGCAGGGACCCCTGGGGATCCCCCAGTGCCACCCTGCCCTGCCCAGACCCCCCAAAATCCCAGCCTGGGCATCCCTGGCAGCTCCTGGAGCTGTGGCAGCCTCGGGGCCATGCCCATTCCCTGGGGGAAGCAGCTTGCCCTAAAATCCATCCCAAATCCCTCCTGGGCCAGCTCCAGCCTCTCCCTCGGTGCTGTCCCTGACCTCAGGCTCCTCCAGGCTGCACTGACCAAAGAACCTTGTGGGGTCTCTCCAGACCCTTCCCCATCCCCCTGTCCCTCCTCTGGACACTTCCCAGCAGCTTCTGATCTCTAATGGAGACAGCCAGGGCAGTGGCTGCCCCAGTGGGGAGAGGATTTAGGGTATCCAGCTTTGGGATCTCCCTGAGGGGCTGGGAAATCTCTGTTGCTGTCAGGCCCTGCAGCTGAACACGTGCAGCTCCCCATAATCCAGTCTGTAGTTTATTTGAATTTTGCTGCTTTGCTGCTTGTGTATTCCTGAAGTCCTTGGCTGTGCTGTGTGCTGTCTCAGGGTATTTTCTGGAGCATAAGGAGCTCACAGGAGGCTGCAGTTGTTGTGTAATGCTCAGAGCTGAGCTGGGCACTGCAGAGCCCCATCAGGGTCTGGCAGGAGGAAAGTGGCACAGCCCAAAGCCATGGCAGTGCACTCAGTCCTGGCTTCTTGGAACCAAAATGAAAACTTTTCATGGAATTGTGGGATCACAGAATGACTTGTGTTGGGATAGACTTTAAATCCCACCCCTGCCATGGCAGGGACACCTCCCAGTGTCCCAGGCTGCTCCAGCCCCAGTGTCCAGCCTGGCCTTGGGCACTGCCAGGGAAGGGGAGCCCACGACACCCCTGGGCTCACTCTGGTGCTCAGGGATCAGGGGACATTTATTCTTAGCATGAGGGATGTCATTTGCAATCCCCCATGACAAATGGAAGCTGTCAGCTGCTTGATTCCTCAAAAGCCTGCAACTCCAGAGAGCTGCTCAGAGCAGTCCCAGGGTTTGTAGGGAAGATGGGATGTTGATACTCAGGTGCTGTTTCACCTCGTGCTGCTGAAGGGGTTTTGACAACTTGGGCTGGGAGGTCCAGGCTTCAGAAAAGTGTGTGAGGTGGCACTTGATGCTCTGGAAAGTTGTACAGGAAACACATTTGTGGGATCCTTCAGAGGGAGAGGATCTTCTGCAGGGATCCTTGTGCCACAGCAGTTCACAAACTTCCAACCATGTGCTGAGTTTGAGAGAGATCAGAATCCTCTTCCAAGAGCTCTGAGTGGAGAGACTGAGGACTCAGGGATTCTCATCCCACAGGGCTTGTGCTTGGTGGCTTTTGGCCAGAATATATTCCTTTAAAAGGAAAGTCTTTATTTTTCCTTCCTGTAAACATTTGTCTTTCTATTCTTGACCTAAGTTACTAATCATTGATATTATTAATTCTAGTGGAGGGTGCAGCTGAGAGGGGGTCGGGCTCTGCTCCAGGAACAGGGACAGGAGGAGAGGGAACAGCCTCAGGCTGGGCAGGGCAGGCTCAGGGTGGGCAGCAGCAGGAATTTCCCCATGGAAAGGGAGCTCAGGGGTTGGAACCCTGCTCACCAAAAATTTCTGTACTGATAAGCATTAACCCCCCAAAAATACTGCTTTTAACCTAAGGCTTCCAAAATTAAGTAATAAAACTAAGATTATGGGTGTATAGTTTAAATAGAAGTGGGTAATATCACATAGTCAGAAACTTAGAATTTAAGGTTTTAGAATATAATAAAATAGATAAAGTAAAATGGAAGTTTTAGGGCAGAAGTTTTGTCCTTCTTCTTTACCTTTTTCTTCATAAGTTTGGGTGATGTTTTGTAATTAAATTTAAAAAAATCTGCATTACAGGCCACGAGTAATTAGTTATTAAATTAAAAGTAAAAATAATTTAAGTGTCATTGCTTAATTGGACAGTTTTCCCTTTAAAAACCTTGAGAGAGAGATGTGTCTCCATTTTTAGTTTGTTAGCTTAAAGTACTGTAAAACTCACTGTAATATAGATAAAAATTAAGAAGCATCTAACAAAAAAAATACCATCTCTGGAACTTTTAATCCCAACTCTGACAAAAAGGAAATAAAAATGCAATAGTCAGGGTTTGGGAAGAGCTGCCCAGGGAGGTTTGCAGTGCCCATCCCTGCAGGTGGCACCTGGAGGTGGCACTCAGGGTGACAAGGTGGGGACAGGGCACAGCTGGGGCTGCATGGGCTGGGAGGGCTTTTCCAGCCCCAGGGATTTGGGATTCTGTGTTTCATTTATTAAAATCAGAATTAAATATGTAATAAGTGCTTGTTTGAACATTTCCCTAGTTTAGCCCTGTCTCTCTGCCCTCAGTTTTGGGTAATTCCAAGCCAGGTTCAATATTCAATAAAAATCAGATCAATTTGATGTTTCCACTTTGTGGACTGGCAGAGAATGTCTGGGATCTGTGGATATCACACAGACAATGCTTGGATAAGAGCAATCATACAGGGGAGGCAAATAAGCAATAATACATCATTCAGTGAGGGAAAAATTAAAGCAGGAATGAAAATGAGAGGTCTCATGGCTGGAGCTGTCCCTCACTCAGCTTTGTGCCTGTTTCTGTTCTTGTTTTCCCTGCTGTGCTCCAGGAGTCCCAGCAGATGCTGGGCAGGCTGATCCCAGAGAAGCAGCTGCTCAATGATCAGCTGAAGCAAGTGCAGCAGAACAGTTTGCACAGTGAGTACATCCTGGGGCATGCCTGACACACGCCCTCCCTGCAGTGGCACCTTTCCCAAAGTGACCCTTTGCTGATGTTAGAATGGGTCTTTTTGCCTTATAGATCCCCAAAGACAATATTTACCACCGTGGAAATGTTGGCTCAGATTGTAATTAGAGCCAGGGAAAGGTTGTTAGCCATTTCAGGTCGGGATTTCACTGTAATTTATTTGCCTTTAAGGAAAGAGTATTTTGATTGGGCCTTGCAAAAATCAGAGAATTTGCAAATTGCATTGTTACATTTTTCAGGTGTCTGTTCTTTTCATTTTCCAAGTCATAAGCTGTTGCAAGCACAACTGAGTTTTAAAGGAAAGCCCATTTGAAGTGAAGTGGCCCTGGAGGCTGTCACTGTGTTCACTGGTGGTTCAGGGAGAACACACAAATCACTCATCACATGGCAGAACCAGAGAACTAAGGAATGGGAGGCTGATTTGCAGACAGTGTGTGGCAAGTGCAGATGGGAAAATGTTGCTTTCTAAACTGTTCCATGGAAGAAAAAACTGACTTTACAATGTGTTCCAAACCAGGGGATTCCCTTCTCACCATCAAAAGAGCCTTGGAAGCCAAGGAACTGGCACGGCAGCAGCTCCGGGAGCAGCTGGATGAGGTGGAGAAAGAAACCAGATCTAAACTGCAGGAAATTGATATTTTCAATAATCAGCTGAAGGTAACCCAGGACTCCTTAAACCTTTCTCAGTGTTCAGTAATTATTTTCTAACCTGATTGTGGGGAAAAAAAAGGAACTGAAGTGATTAAGAATGTCACTTTGGGGAGCATTCTCAAATCTGTCTGTTGAGGATTTTATTTGATTTTTATTTTATTTTTAAGAAAATGCTGCTCAGCTTTCAAACTCAAGGTTTGAATCAATTTAATCTGCAGAGTCTCTTCAGGAGGAAATTTGAGCCCTGATTCCAAATCTAAAATGGATGGCAAAGATGAAATTACCAATTTCTGTGCTTTTGCATCCAAGAAGTGCAGGATGAGATCAGGAAATCTGCTGGAATCAGGAGTTCAAATTGAAATCTTGAATAAAAGGGACTTGATTTTCTACTGCCACCCAGAATTGTTATCTGCTGCCTGTGTGCTCCTGCTTGTCCCTGAGTGTAGCTGCCTGTGGTTTGTGGTTTCATGCTTTACTGTTCAGTCTTTGTTAAAACTGTGATTTTTTTTGTGTATTTCTGCACCAGCAATATCAGGGTTCTACAGAGAGAAATTGCAAATCTGTCTGTAGTTACAAACTTTTGATAGGATTCATTTTTTCATAAAATATTTCAATGTTCAGTTACTTTATGTGCTAATTCCACTGGTGGATTCTCCTGGAAGCTGACCAAAAATGCTCCATTCCCTGCAAGGTGTCACAAATTGTGCTACAAGTATTCAGCAGGAAAATCACTGAGGCAGAGACATTAATGGAGTTTTATGAAAGTTGATAGACTGGGATTAAATTAAAAAATTTAGATGGGATTGAATTTAAGCAACAAATAGCTTGTTTAAATTGGAATTATTAATAATGATAGGAAAAATTAAAAATGAGGCCCTGTTTTAAGGTTCATTGAAGATAAACCTTAAAACTTTGTCCTAGTTTGAGACAGGGAGAATGGAAGGGGAGAAATTCTGCAGAGTCACACACAGAACAAACAAAATTGGCACAATTTATATTTAGAAGAAAATAGAATTAATTAATTGCTTAATTACAATCCATGAGGTTTAAACCTCACTTAACTTTTCTTCGTGTGTGGTTTTTGGATACATCTTAGCATGTTGTGCTTCTTGGGCATTATTTTTTTTTAATGGAGACCTTGAAAAGTGATGAATTGGACCAAAGGATATTAATTCTAAAAGTAATCTGTATTTGGGTTGATCATAAATTACCTAAACATAAATGGGAAAGGGGTGAACAGTCTTGGTATTGTGACAGCAGCAAAAAAAAAACACAAAACCAACAAACAAATCACTCAAAATTCAGTCTTTTAAATATTGAAGGATTGCACTTCCCAGATACCAATCTGACAACAACTAAAAATTGAGGTTGCCCATTAAGCACAGATTTATCAGCATGTGCCAGGAATCCAGGAATGCCTTGACTAAAAGGAAATGATTTTGCAGTGGAACAGGAAATTTGTTTTCAGTCAATTGATGACGAGTTGTTGTCCTGGTTTGAAGGACAGGTGTCTGCCAATGAAGGCAGAAACTTCTCTTTGAAATGGAGAATGTAAACCCCCTCCCTCCAAATTATTATAATTTTTGAAATTAAGGGGCTCTCAGCCAAAGAGATGGGAATTAGGAATAACAGTTCTTTACTAGGAAAATTAAACTAGAAATGCAGTATTACAAAGAACAATCCCAAACCCTGCCAGAGCCAGAATCCAAGCTGGCACCCGTCAGTCAGGCAGGGTGTTGGCAGCAGTGCCATTCCATGGTGGCTGCATCCTCCTGCAGGGGCAGATGTGGCTCAGCTGGAGCAGTGCTCCTGGAGAAGGTGCAGTTTCCTCTGAAGCTCCAGGGATGATGTGGAAAGGTCTGGCTTTCCTCTGGAATCCAGTGGGAAGAAGGCTCCTTGGTGTCCAAAATGTCAGTTTTGATCTGGGTAGGAAAGGCTTGGCTCCTGCCCTGGCTGGAGCATCTCCCATGGGATGATGGAATTTTCTCAGCCATGCCCTGGGACTCACTGGCCATGAACAGGAGAGATCTCCTGGAGGGAGGATGGGCTGTGGGAAAGATAAAGATGATTGCCCCAGCTGGTTTAAAGCTGGCCCATGAGCAGATAATGTGTGCCAGGAGATAAGGGTCATGGGGACAGAATTCACATTGCTGGCCACATCAGCCCAACACATCCCTTTTTGAGTTTCTCAAGATGTGCAAGGTGTGTTTTGGGGGCCTTGAGGATTTTATAACTGGATTTAAATCCCTAAAAACTCACATGGACCTTGTAGGCTCAACACTGAAGAGTAGAGCAACCTCTGAGAAGCTGCTGAGTGCAGCAGTGGTTTCATGGCTGTTCTTATTCATGGAATCATGGAGTGTCCTGAGTGGGAAGGACCTGTTGGATTTTGCCCTTTTCTAACCCAGACTTGGGGCAACTGAGAGATGTTTAAAAAAACTTTTATTCCATTTTCAGTCTCATATGAAGGGTGAGACAATACAGATGTTATAATTCACAGCATCACAATCAAAAGCCAATTATTTCCTAATTACAACACATTATAATAATTTCTTGGCCTATCAGCTTTTGTCACATCATGCTGTAAAATGACTTAAAGCCACTCATCTAAAATCACCCCTTGTGGGTTCTGTTACAATCTTTACATCTTTCACAGCTCTGTTTCTCCAAAGTATCTAGTTTTATTTGCAAGGCAATGCTTTGAAACTTTTTTCTAGCTCCATTTCTCTCTCAACAATATCTGTCCTATTCCATGGCACTTCCAAGTCAGCATTTCTTATCTCCAAGTTTGCATACAGATGTGTGAGCCTTCTGCTAGGCCCTAAAAACTCTCAATAAATCCATTTCCCACAGGGATCACCCAGTCCCATCCCTGTCCCTGCCCAGACCCCTGAGATTTTATGCCCAAAGCCAGTGAAGGCTTTCCTGGAATCCTGGATTTACTGGGATTTGTGTGCAGTGGGAGTTCTCCACCCACAGAGAACACACCTCTCTCTTATCACTCCAAACCAGGTCATATAAACTTCCAGAACTCTCACATCCAATTACCTAAAAAATCAAAAATCTGCGACAACTTTTAGGAACCACGAGTGGGAAAGTGACTGACATTGACAATGGTAGAAATTGGCTTGTAAATAATAGTGAATTAATAATTCCCTAAATAGCAGAAGAACTTGGTGAGTTCTCAGTTCCTGAGTGTGTCTTGTGGTGCCATCTGTGTGATTATCAGGCAGCTGGATAATGTTTACAGTGAAATAGGAAATTATTCAAATTATGCCTCAACAATTCCACCACATCTGAGCTCTAAATATGATATAGGTTTCTTGTAAATGAAGGGACAATAGGTCAAGATGGGAAAGATGGAAATCTTCCTTTTAAAAATATATTTGTATCAAACAAATAAAATAGAAACTCTGGATTTAATCAAGGTAATTTAGTTTACTAGGCAACTTTTCCAAACCACAGCAGTTTACAGGATACTTGGGATTTGTCTCCATGTTTTTATGTTCTGTAATTAGTGAATTCTTTACACAAGTGTTAAATTACATCATCTTTGCTGTGTGTCTTAATATCATTGGAGTGATTAGGGAGATAAATAAGATTTTCTTTTTTTCCTGCTGGATCTTTTTGTCATCTCTCCAAAACAACTGATTTCAGTTGCTTCTGATGAGTCCTTTGGAGTTGGAAATATTTATAGAATTTGGTGCATTTCCACCAACAGCTTTCAGGCTTACAAAATATTATGAATATTTCAAATCAGATCATTTGAATTGTAGTATTGGATATCTTTAGGTAGAGCCACTCGATTTCAGGAGATTGTTGGTGCTCAGGTATCCTTTCAAATGAGATTTGGGGCATTTTATGACAACAGCATTGTGGGTTGGGCTGTATTTGGCTGTGAAGTGACTGAGTTTCAGCTTCAAAGTTTGGCCACTTCTTTGTGTCTCAGGGTTGAAGGAGTGAAGCTTCTGTTCTCTTTAAAAACCTAAAAGACCTAGAGATCTAATAATTAATATTGATACAGGTATCAATAAAATGGAACTGGTCACTTGTTTACTTTAGAATCATGGAATGGTTTGGGTTGGAGGGACCTTAAAGATGATCCCATCCCACTCCTGCCATGGCAGGGACACCTCCCACTGTCCCAGGCTGCTCCAGCCCCAGTGTCCAAGCTGGAACTGAACATTCCAGGGATCCAGGGGCAGCCACAGCTGCTCTGGCAATTCTGTTCCAGAGCCTGCCCACCCTCAGGATAAAGAATTCCTAATTCCCAAAATCCCTGGATCTAAACTCCAAGTTTAATGCTCCATGTGACTCCAGTCTCCAAGCACCAAATGCCCATTTCCTGTAACATGGAAGAATCCAGAATTTCTTGCTGCTGTTCCTGCCCAAGGAATGAGTTCATGTTTCTGAAATGGTTTTGCTGAGGATTTTTTCCCAGTGCCTGGCAAAAGCAGTGTCCTTTGGAGTTGGAAATATTTATAGAATTTGGTGCATTTCCCCCAACAGCTCTGGTGGAAATAAAGGCTGTCCCAGTGTGTGTGTGTGTCCTGTGGCTGTCAGTGCCTGTGTGTCAGTGTCAGCAGGGCAGCTCCTGCTCCCCAACTCCTCTTTACATCTCAGCATTTCTTTCTTCCAGTCAGTGGCAGTGGAAGAGGCAATGCTGCAGTGCCTGGCGCTCCTCCTGGGCTGCATCCAGCACTTACACTCCTTCCCAAAGGCCTCCATGCCCTGCTCAGGCAGGACCCAGCTCTCTCTGAGTGAGGAGCCTCCTCCAGTTATGTGCTTCACTTTCCCTCAGCAGATGAGTGTGCAGTGTTTCAGTGAGTCAGTGTTTGCTAAGGGGTGCCAGCACCAAAACAAAAGCAGAGAGGAGAGTTTAGCATTGGATTTTTATCTAGTCCTTATGCCTGCGTGAGGAATTGCAACTTGGGCACAGCTCTAGTGAGTTATTTCTGCCTTTTGCTTATCTGGAACTTTTAGAGTTTAAGTAAATTTCCTGGTTTGGTCATGATTTTCAGAGTTTTTCAAAAGCAAACACTTGGATGGGAAGTATCCCTACACATCAGTGTAATCTGTGGTTCCAGGTAGGACAGAGGTGGCAGCTTCCTTCCTTTGCCCAAAATCCCCCAGCATGGGCTGAGGGGAGGAATTGTCTGCCAAGGCCAGAAGAGGCTTTGGGAGCTGGGGAGTGGGGCAGAGGGGTTTGCTCTGGAGAAGCTTCAGGGAGCACAGAACTGCAGGGTCCTTCCCTCTGGGGTCAAAGGCTCTGCTTGTCCAAGGGGACAGGATCTGGTGGAAACCTTGGATTGTAATCCCTGAATATCCCAAGTCCTGTTGTCTTTCTGTCAAAAAGGCACAGTCTGGGCCAAACCAGCTCCATTTCTACCATGAAGGGTTTTGTAGCAAATATTGTATATAATGAATCTTGTATATAGTGAATATTTTGTAGCAAATTTTGTGTATAGTGACTATTGCTCTGCTCTATGAAATGCTGTAATTCCTATTCAACATTATGAATGTGGCTGCTGTAACATCTCCAATCCTCCTTGTTGGTCTGTTTGGATTTAAATGCCAGGGTAACAATTTCTCTGCTTTTAAGGTAAGGCATTCCTTATCCTGCACCCCAGGAATGAGCAAATGAGCAAAGCCTTGGGGTGGTGAAAGTAACTTGTAAAAGTAGGACCTACACCATTTCATTAGTGGCTTGTCTTCATTTTTTCCTGTCTTCACTTTTTTCTGTCTTCACTCAGAGTCAGGATTAAAAACACAAAGGAAACAAATTTTCTCGTGTTCGAGCTTAGTTGTTTATTAAATTTTATCTGAAGTACAGAGAGTTCTGCTACACTTCTAGCCACCAGCTAAAAGCAAACAAAATAGAAGTGAATCAAGCTAGTTACAAGGTCTTTTAAAATTAAACAATTCAATTAAAAAATAACACCTGGATTATTTATACTTTTAACCCAATAACTAAACTCTTGTAACCCACAGTCCAATACTAACAATCCAACCAAAAATTACTGTTTAAAATCAAGAAAAAAAAAAAAGCAAACAAAAAGAAACAACACCAAAAACCCTCAGTTTTGTCCCATACCTATTATTATATTTTAAAAACCTCAAGTTTAAAACCCTTCACCATGTGAAATCACACACTTCTGTTTAACTACACACCCATAACTTTAACTCCATCACTCAAATTTAAAAACTTTCTCCAAGGCCTCAAGTCAGAACCAGTATTCTCCTAAGAGTCAATATCAAAACCCACAAAAACTTGTGTATACACATCAGCTTGGCTGGGAGGGAATAGTGTGTTAAAATGTCTGTGGAAAACTTAAATGATTATTTAAATGTCTTTTTAATTCCAACTTCCCTGAGAACTGATTCCGTCTTTATCGATGCTGAGCTCAGTTTTCATTGAATTTAAAACTGGGGAGCATTAATGAAATAAAACTGAGATCTGGGCCACAAGGATCAGCTTCCCTTTTGACACTTTCATCCATGTATCCGTTGGGTTTGAATCACTTCAATTTATTTTTTTGTTTCTTTTGCAATTTTCTCATTTGGGTCAGTGCATGAGGAGTTTTACAGGAAAACTTCCTGTGGTTTGTAGATTGTGAATTTGTCAAAAATCCATCCAAATACTTCCAAGGTTAACTGTTTCAATTTCACCTGTACCATATTTTCATGAAAATATACCAATTTCTGAAGTGAACTGTTTTCAGTGAAAATCCTCAGTGGTTATAGGAAAATTTTCCCTTTTTCTACTGTAATGCTGAGCAGTTCAGATGCAAAATTCCAGGTTATGCAAAGAAATTCCAGATAAAAGTTGGATTTTTTAATGCAGAGAACAAATCTTGAGGAAAATATTACGGTATTATTTATATTCTAATTTTTTTAGGCAGTTGAAGAAAAACTGATTTATGTATGAATGAATACTCTCTGTCCCATGATTCATCCCAAAGACATTCCTTAAGGATTTCAGTCTCCTGTATAAACCAGGCCTGAAGGTTCTTTAGTAAATCAGCATTAATTAGCAAATAAAACTTACTGGGAGTTGCTGTTTTGAGAGCTCAGAGGGCAGATTTGTGTATGGAATTTAATAAATGAATTCCATAAACCAACAAACAAAACAGAAGTGAGTGTTCAGATCAAGCTTTGTCCATTTTTCAGAGTCCCATTTAAAGGTTTTCTGCTTTCCTAACCCTTGAATGGATAAAAATAGGAAAACAGTAGGTGGTTCACAAAGCTGAGGATGAACCTGAAACATCTGCATTTGGCAGGAGTGAGAGTTTGGGAGATCCCCAACCACTGGCAGGTGTTGTCCCCTCTTTGGGGCCAGCAGTTCTGATTCCCAGAGTGGATGTTTACACCTGTTTGCCTTTTTTTAATCCAGGAGCTGAGAGAAATCCATAACAAACAGCAGCTCCAGAAGCAGAAGAGCTTGGAAACTGAGAGGTTGAAACAGAAGGAACAGGAAAGGAAGACAGTGGAGCTGGAGAAGCAAAAGGAAGCTCAGAGGTAAAACTGCTTTAATGGAGCCCTAAATGTGACACCTCCCCTGGCATCTCCTGGAAAATATTCCTGTGTGCCCAAAGCTTCAAGGGGTGCAGACTGGTTGGACAGCAGCAGGAATTTCCCCATGGAAAGGGAGCTCAGGGGTTGGAAGTGCCCAGGGAGGTTTGTAGTGCCCATCCCTGCAGGTGGCACCTGCACGTGGCACTCAGAGCTCTGGCTGGGGACAAGGTGGGCACGGGCACAGCTGGGGCTGCAGGGGCTGGGAGGGCTTTTCCAGCTCAGGATTTGGGGATTCCATGAATTAGCTTTTTTTCCTCACACTGTTTTTGATCAGGAATTCACGTTCCTGATCAAATTTCCAGGAATTCACGTTGTCCTTGGACAAAGTCTGTTCTTTGTAGCACACCAAGTGTGTGAGGAGCTGCTGCTTCTCAGGCCTTTGTCTCTAATTCTGGAGGAATTCCAGGGGTGGAATAGGCCATGGAACACACTGGAGCACTCTGGGCATCCTGCAGATCTGCAGAGTTATCTTTACTGGAGCAATTTTTTTCCAGCAGAGAATATTTCTTCATTTCTTGATGCCTTGTCCTCTGGTAGAGGGGAAGGATTTGTTAACTGTGGCAGTTTGGAATGGGAAATATTCCCAATAGTTCTCTGGAGTGCTGTGTAAAACTTGGAAATACTTCTCCTCCTTTCCCCTCAACACGAGAATAAGGATGTTCTGATTCCTGCTTTTCTCTTCCTGATTTGCTGTTTGGAGCCTTACCTTGGGTTGGATCTTTGAGATCCTTTCCAACCCAAACCATTCCATGAGTTTGTGATTTCTGGGAATCATTCCCAGCGCCTGGGGAGTGGTTGATAGCTCACCAAAATAAAGTTAGGGCACAGAAAAGCCCTGAAGAGGACACTTGGTACTGGAGATGACCCAGAAGCTTTGGTGGCTTTGGTTTTGAGTGGCTCTAACCCCTCAATGTCCCCCAGGAGGATCCAGGACAAACCACGGCTGGAGCGGGGACAGCCAGAGGAGGAACCACAGTGGCAAAAAAAACCCCAGGAAGATGACAAGCAGAAAAGGGAAGAGCTACCCAAGAGGAAGGAAAGTGAGGATAAGGGGAAACAGGAGATGCAGGAGAAGCTGAGCAAACTCTTCCAGCCCCAGCAGGAGCCCACCAAGCCAGGCCAGGCTCCGTGGTCCAATGCAGGTAGGGAGTGCTCTGGGCCAGCTCAGCTCTTTCCTTTCCCCATGGAACACAGAGCCAGGTGGTGCTCAGGGCTGGGCTGGGAGTCCTGAAAGAGGAAATAATGCATGGATGGAGCTCCACACTGCAGAATGGTTCTGTGAGGCATCACTGTTGTCCTGCTGTTCAGCCTGCAGGGCAAGGGAAGGGGATCTCAGCTGCAAGGGGCTGCATGCAAGCTGTCAAAAACTATTTCTGTAGTTTATTTTTATTTTGGTGTGGCCTTGGGATTTTTCAGAGCAGGAGCAATATGTTTTTTAGTCACCCTTTTCCTTTCCTGCTTCCTTTGTTCACTGGGCAAATGACCTGAAATGTAAGATTTAATCCCCCTTCTTCTGCTCTCACAGTCACTTTCAGCTGAGAGCTTTTTCCATGCACTGTATCCTGATTTTTGCCTGTATTGGGAATCCTGCTTCCCTCTTAAGTGGCTTGGATACACACAAGAACTGTCTGGGAATGTAAAACTGGTTTAAATATTTGTCCAGAGGATTGCATCACTTTTATGACTAAATCCTGCCCAGAGGGGCTGTGGATTCCCAGTTCCTGGCAGTGCCCAAGGCCAGGCTGGACACTGGGGCTTGGAACCACCTGGGCAGTGGGAGGAGTCCCTGCCATGGCACTGGATGGGCTTTAAATTCCCTCCCAACACAGGCCATTCTGTGTTTCTATGATTTCCCCTGCTGTTTAGAGGAGAAAATAATAAGAAAATGGTATTTAAATAATCAATTTTTATATTTGTACACAAGGGGATAAAGGTACTTCTGCACACCCTGCCAGGTTTGGTGATTCCTGTCTCCACTTCCACCCTGTTTTCCCATTTTTAAAAATCAGCTGGTTTGATTTCTTCTCTCTGTATCTGTGTGTTTGTTTCCTTTGCTCAGAGAAAGCTCCTCTAACCATTTCTGCTCAGGAGGATGTAAAAATAGTGTATTACAGAGCTCTGTATCCTTTTGAATCCAGAAGCCACGACGAGATCACCATCCAGCCTGGAGACATCGTCATGGTAAGCAGGGAATCCCTTGGGAATTCCTTCAGCTTCTGCCATGGCTGATTGCACTTTTATATGGCAAGAAAGGAAACTTCAAATCCCCAAAATTTGGCTGCAGGTGTGTTGATAGAGAATAATTTGCAGTTTTTCAGGGATGTGGTCAAACTCTGAAGCAAGGTTTGCTTCTGTCTCTCTAATTTATAACTCCATGGTTAATGCTGCAGGAATTAAGTGGATATTAATGCTAATTAATCATTAGTATGTTCTTAACATGCAGAATGAAAATTCCTGGGGGAATTCTTAAATATTGTTCACTGGGGGAAGTGTATTCCCAACAGTGTTCAACAAAATTGATTTTAAGAGCTTTTACATTTTAGCTCAGTTTAGTAACAGTGGATTTTGGACAAATACACTTTGTAGACTCCCCTAAATTATAATTATTATTATTATTATTTTTAATAAACCTATTTGGGAAATTGAACCTTTTGGGGTTTGTTTGGCTTTTTACTTATTGGGTGTTTGTGACCTTGGAATGGGCTTCTGGAAAATTCAGAGTGGATCCTGGCTGGGTGTCAGTGCTGAGGGTTGGAAAGCTGCAGCAGGAAATGCTGAAATGTTGGACAGGAGACTCTGGAGGCTGCTGGGAAATTCTGGGATGCTTTGTTTTCCTGGGAAATAGGGTTATAGGTCGTTCTGTGGGCAAGGCTGATCCCTGTTAGGCAGATGTGCTGGGAAAATAACAATTTTCCCAAAAGTTGTGATTTTAAGAAGCATTTCATACATTTTTAAATAGAGATTTGCAGTGAAAATAACATTTTCCCTCAAAATAAGTAGTTCTAGGTAGTTCTGCACGTATTTATCCCTGTTATTGCAGGGAAAAGTACATTTTTCCTCAAATGTGTGATTCTAAGGAGCCCTGAAATCATTTTTAAAGAGAGATTTGCAGGGAAATAATGTTTTTCCCAGTCACAATTCTCAATTTAGAACTGAAATCATTTTTAAAGAGAGATTTGCAGGGAAATAAAATCTGTGTGATTCTAAGGAGCACTACACATATTTTAAATAGAGACTTTGAGATTATCTAAGTGTTGTTGTCTGTTGCTTATGGACTCGATTTTAACCCTCTCAGCCCCAGCAGGGTCACTCCTCTCTGCTGCCTTTATTGAAGTTGTTTTGCCCATAATTCCAGCAGGATCCTGGGGGCTCTTTAATTGTTAAACCATAATTAATCCTGGGGGCTCTGCTGCCTGCAGGGAGGGTTTGAGGGGCTCTGTGGTCAGGCTGAGCTGGGCTCTAACCCTGCCTTGCTTTGCATCCCTGCTTGCCCTGGAGGTGAAAAGGGTAAGTGCTGCCAGGGAGGCTCCATCCCATCCCCAGAGCTGCTTCCCTCGGGTTTGAACCCAGCAGGGGTCAAATTAACAAACCCCAGCTCGTTATCAAAAGTAATTCAGACACCCTGCACCAGGGTTTGCTTTTGATGCTGCCTTTGGCTCCCCCCTCACCTTCCTGTGTTTGTCCTGTGCTTCCAAAGGTCCCAGTGGTTCCTTCCCTTGGAAAACAGCAATTTGCAGGCTCAGGGTTAAGGTGAGGTGACATCAGTGGAGCTGAACTCCAGCTGGGAGATTCCTGTCCCAGCAAATCCTGTTCCTTGGATAGCTGTCCTCACACAGAGGGAGATTTCCCACACTGGAACTCAGATTCTGACCCATCCTGGGGCAGTGGTTCTGTCAGGGAGGGCAGGAGGGGCCAGCCAGAGCCCAGGGCAGGATCCCAGTTCAGGGCTGGGATCCTGGATTTAGTCCTGGCTGGGATCCTGGGCTGGAATCTTGGGCTGGAATCCTGGATTTAATCTCGGGCTGGAATCTTGGATGGAATCCTGGGCTGGAATCCTGGATTTAATCCTGAACTGGAATCCTGGGATAGATCCCAGTCCTGGGCTGGAATCCTGGATTTAATCCTAGGCTGGAGTCCTGGCTGGAATCCTGGATTTAATCCTGGCTGGAATCCTGGATGGAATCCTGGATTGGATCCTGGATTTAATTCTGGGCTGGAATACTGGATGGAATCCTGGGTGGAATCCTGAGTTGGAATTCTGGATTTAATCCTGGGTAGGAATCCAGGCTGGAATCCTGGGCTGGATCCCAGACCTGGGTTGGAATCCTGGACTGGAATCCTGGATTTAATCCTGGGCTGGAATCCTGGGCTGGAATCCTGGCTGGAATCCTGGACTGGAACCCTGAGCTGGAATCCAAGTACAGAATTAAGGAGTTATCAGCTGTGGCTCCAAAGTACAGTTGAATAAATAAAAACAACCTCCCACACACTGTAATTCACTGTTCAGGTGTACATTTAAAGCCTGGTTGTATTTTGGATAAAAATAATCTGGGATTGCTGTTGGGACTTGTGAATGATGGATGTAAAAATGTAAGGAAATTGAAACCAAATAGCTTAAAATAGATTCAAAGGAATTTATTTCAACTTTCAGTATGGTACTGCAAAACCAGCTGTGACTTGTATTTGGATGAAGAATAAACCAGAGCTGATATGAAGTTTAAATTTTCCTTCAAAGTGCCTTTTCCTGACTGTACATAGAGAACTTGATTGGGTTGAATAAGCAGAGATCTGAGTGTCCTCATGGGCAGTTTTAGAATTATTGCAGCTTCAAACCCTCTCCTGAAGAGACATTCATTGGAGGGGTCTAAAACCTTTTGGTTGGGCTTTTTTTTCCCTTTTGCCTGGAGAATCCATGGTTTCTCTAAGTCTGTGCCTCACCTCAAAGTTGCTCTTTTTAGAGCATCTCCACATCCCAAATTTGCCTTCCCAGTGCTGTTTGTGTCCCCTGTGTGTGGTGGTTGCAGTTCCTGCCCCGTGGGGTGGCTGATCCCTGTGTGGGTGATTCAGCTTTAATCCCTTTTCCCTGGTCCACCCTCAGCTCTGCCCTTCCCTCTCCCATCCTGCTGCTTCCCCATCTCTGCTGCAGTGGAAATTTTGCTCTGCACTGCAGAAAGAGCACATGGAACAGGTCAAGCACGAAGTGCTTTTATTTCTGGGGTTGTCTTGGGCTGCCAGGGGCTGAGAGACGAGGAGGGGGAACAGGGTAAGGGATTGGTTTGCACCAGAAGGGGAGGGTGGATGCAAATTCCACTGGGAGGCACAGAGTCAACAAATGGCCTGGACAAAGGAATTTGTCAGCAGCTCCTTTGAGGATCCAAGGACAGGGATCCATCCCCAAGGAGTGGGATCCATCCCCAGGGACAGGGATCCATCCCATAGGGACAGGGATCCATCCCCAAGGAGTGGGATCCATCCCCAGGGACAGGGATCCGTCCATGCCCTGGGCTAAGCCCCAGTGGGCAGCAGGAAAGGAATTGGGATTGGAGTTGGGGTTGGGGTTGGGATTGGGATTGGGA
>WBND01001544.1:59800-69907 GCA_013398595.1 Tychaedon coryphoeus
CCATCACCCTATCACATCATCACCCATCACCCCAGCCCCTGTCCCCACGTGTCCTTGTGTCCCTGCCCTCCTGCAGGCCCCCCTGGCTCCCACCCTGGCTGCTGTTCCTGCCCTTGGGATAAATCCTGCTTGTTTGCCTGCCTCTGCACCAGTCCTGGGTTCAGTGCTGCCATCCCTGTCCCTGTCCCTGTCCTTGTGTCCCTGCCCTCCTGCAGGCCCCCCTGGCTCCCACCCTGGCTGCTGTTCCTGCCCTTGGGATAAATCCTGCTTGTTTGCCTGCCTCTGCACCAGTCCTGGGTTCAGTGCTGCCATCTGCCACCACAGCCTGCCAGTGCCCAGTTCTCTGTGGTACAGGGTTATGGGACTGCTGTATCCCACCCCAAAGCTGCACCTGACCACTTTGGAGTGCTTTAAAACCAAAGATGTAGAAATATTTTTTGTGATAAATCTTTCTGTACATTTGAAAACTCAAGAATGTTGCTCAGGTCTCTGGGACTTTACAGGGATAATCCCTGCCTCCCGTGCCATGTTATTTTTTATGGTTATGTGCTAAGTTTCTAGAAATATTTAACTCCTGCAAAAGGAGGGAAGATAATCTGATGGCCTTCCTGTTGTTGGTGGAGGTAACAGAGGCAGACAGATCACAACTTGATTTTCAATGCACCATTCCAGAAGGTAAAAAAATAACGAGCAGTGGCTGGTTCCTAAAGCAGAAAAATTGCATTTCAGCTGAGGAAGTCTGACTGTTCTGGGGGAAGGGATGTGTGACAATGTCAGCACATCCAGCTGCCTGAAGGAAACCTCTGCCTGAAGGAAAGGGGCTGCTTTTACCTTCTGTGGATGGTGCCTGGCCCCAGAGGAGCAGGTGCAGACCCTGACAGAGCCTGTGGTGCTCAGTGCCACCCTGGGAGCAGCAGCCATGGCAGGAACAGCCCAGCAGCCAAAGCAGCCCCTCCACAGCCAGCTGCCCAGGCTGGTGAGAGCTGTGCCATCCCCTGGTGAAATCAAACCTGAAAAGGGCTCTTTAGGCCAGGGCTGGACTCTGCTGATCCCTTACAAGCCCTGGGACTGTGCCTGCCCCAGTGCTCAGCAGCTCTGACTCAGGGTGTCATGGCCAGGATCTGGAACCCTTTGGGGTGTTTATGGGGTGGAATTCAAACACAGTTGAGAATTAAGGAATAAAGAATTAAGGAACAATTCACAGTTCAGCCCTTAAGGAAGCTCAGCCTGTGGAGAGGCTGCTCACAGAGCTGCTGCTCCCCCAGGCCAGGTGCCCTGGCTCAGTGCCACTCCTGGAGGTGCATGTGTGTGCCCAGGGGGCACAGGTGCTTTTGGCTTCCCCTGCCTGCCCAGCCCCTGCCCCTGTGAGCCAGAGCTGCTTCAGGGGACCCCATGGAGCCTCCTGTGCCTTGTGCTGCTTCCTGAGCTCGAGGCATGGCTGGTGCCCCCTGTGCCCCACTCTGGAACCAGGACTCAAACCTGTATTTGGTCTCTTGCAGGGCAGCCCCGATTGTTTCACTTTATACAGTGCGTTGTTGTTCTTCTTCTACTTTTCGCAGCAACTCGTTTTTAATTCAGTTACAAACTGCTTGGGACCACGCAAGTTCCTGCACAGTGGGAAGCTCTATAAAGCCAAGAGTAACAAGGAGCTCTATGGTTTTCTCTTCAACGACTTCCTCCTCCTCACTCAGATCATAAAACCTCTTGGCTCTTCTGGCACAGACAAGGTCTTCAGCCCCAAGTCCAACCTGCAATACAAAATGTACAAAACTGTAAGTGCTGCTCCACTCAGGGATGGGCACGGGGCTCAGAGCTCCATTCTGGGGTGTGGTGTGGGCAGGAGCCTTCCTAGAGAAGAGGTTTGAAAGCTTTGGGGTTCAGGGGCTGGTGGCAGGCAGGGTGGCTGTGGGTTCTAGTGAGATAAAAGAGATGCTTTTGAGGTTTTGCTTGAATAAAACTCTTCCATGAGGGAGGGAGAGCAGTGCCTGCTGCTCTCTGGGGGAGGAAACTGCTGTGCCTGCCTTCTCCAGGAAACTCTGCTGTGCCTGCCTTCTCCGGGAGTGTTTCCAGGCTATGCAGCCACCTCTGTCTTTGGCAGCTTTTAAAATTTGCTGCAGAAAGATGAGAGGCAGAAGTGGGGAGATACCTGGGGCATGGAATAAAGCTGCTGTGAGCTGACTCTGCAGTACAACTCCAGCTCTGCTGATGTTTTACAGCCCATTTTCCTAAACGAGGTACTGGTAAAATTACCCACAGACCCTTCTGGAGATGAGCCCATCTTCCACATCTCCCACATTGACAGAGTGTACACACTCCGTGCTGAAAGCATTAATGAAAGGTAGGTGCCTTTGTGGGCCTTTAAAAAGTCTGGTAAATGTAGGATGGGAATGGTTGTGATGGAAAATTGCAGGGCTCTCTCCAAGCTGGTTATTTTACAAAACTGGAAAGTTCCTTCTTGGGAATATGGTGATCTGGAAAGGAGGGAGAAATAATGATGTTTCCTGAATTCCAGCTAGACCAGTGATGAAATGGCTGAGGGTGGATGTTTAGGCTGAATTTTCTGGTAATGTGAAGAAGCCAAAAGATGCAATTCTGTCTTCTGCTGTTACCTGGGATAGTGGAAGGTGTCCCTGCCCATGGCAGGGAGTGGGGCTGGATGAGTTTTAGGATGTCCCAACCCAAACCATGAATGTCCTGTGCTCCAAACTGATCCACAGCTTCCAGATCCTGCCCTGTTTCCTTGACTCAGGCTCCCTTGTATGTCACAGCAGCTCTTCTCAGCCCTTGAGGTCACTTTGTAGCCCTTCTGACACCCTTTTTCTCTGTCAACTTTCCCCCTTGGCTCCTTCAGGCACAGGCTGGCATTGTTGACTCAGTGATCCATGTGGGTCCCTCCCAGCTCAGGATGTTCTGTGATTCTTAAGCATGAAATTATTTCCCAGAAGGGCCCATTCACCACCCATGGACTCCCCAGGTTACAATTTTGAAGTCCCAAGAGTCAGAAGAATTGGGTAGGAAATCTCAGGGACCAAGAGCAGTGGCCACCTCAGCAGCACCAGTGTCCTGGACCTGCTGGCTCCAAGAATTCAGTTCATTTCAGGAAAACAAAGGGCTGGGTGAAAGCAAACCTGTTCTTTAGACCAAGCATCTCCTGCTCGTGGTTCTCTCTTAGTGTGGTGGGGTTTGCTGCCCTGTGATGGTTACATTATGCAGACACACAGCTGCTGTGGATTCCACTGGGATCCTTCCAGGCAGGCAGCTGTGGGATGGCAGAGCCTGGGATGGGGCCAGGGCCTTGCCTGGGAAGGAGGGAAGGCTTCAGTTTTGTCTGCTGTGCTCCAGCAGGGAAAAAGGGAAATGGCATTTTGCAACTTCTTTTTCTCCTTTCCTTCTGAAGGACTGCCTGGGTTCAGAAGATCAAAGCTGCTTCAGAACTTTACATAGAGACCGAAAAGAAGAAGAGGGAAAAGGCCTACTTAGGTACAGCATAGATGTGGGGCTCTCATCTTTTGTGGAAAAGTCCCTGGGCAGGAAAATCCAGTTGGTGACATTTCTCTCTGCTCTTCTGTTCCACCACAGTTCGCTCTCAGAGAGCAACAGGCATTGGGAGGCTGATGGTGAATGTTGTGGAAGGCATTGAACTAAAACCCTGCAGGTCCCATGGTGAGTGCCTTGGCTTTCTTTGCTCCATCCAGAGGAAATCCCATTTGCCAGCCTAACTCTGCAGGATTTGCCAGCCTAACTCTGCAGGGGTCCTGTCCCAGACATGATTTCGTTAAATGACGTGGGTTTACTGAAGGTAAAATAGGCAGAGGTGAATTTGTGCAGCTGAGCCTTGGTCCTGCAGTTGTCCTGCATGAGGCTTTTGTTTCAGACTGGCTTAGCTTCCACCACACAGGCCTTAAAATCCTGAAGGGAAGAGAGGAGGGTGCTCAGCACCCAGCAGAGCAGTGGTTCACTGTGGTGTTGATGTGGCCTGTTACAGAGGCAGTGCAGCAGAGCTTGGGATGGGGCCAGAGGCTGGGACAGGGCCAGAGGCTGGGACAGGGCCAGAGGCTGGGGCAGGGCCAGAGCCTGGTGTGGCCAAGGTCTCTCCCAGCTCAGCTGGCTGCTGGAGCAGGAGGAAGCTCAGCAGCAGCATCACCAAAAGCCCCTCTCGTTTCTGTTTGTTCCCCTCTTCCCAGGAAAGAGCAACCCCTACTGCGAGGTGACCATGGGCTCTCAGTGCCACATCACCAAGACCATCCAGGACACCCTCAATCCCAAGTGGAATTCCAACTGCCAGTTCTTCATCAAGGACCTGGAGCAGGACGTGCTGTGCATCACGGTGTTCGAGCGGGACCAGTTCTCCCCGGATGGTGCGTGGGGGCCGCCCTGCCAAGGGCATTGCAAAGCTCTCTGTTGGGGAGGAGCATTCCTGCCGAGGCAAATCAGAGAAAATGGGCTGGGCTGGGAGATGAGCTTTAAAGATAGCCCAGATTTGACCCTCTTTGCATATTTAGGAGTCAATTTACCCTCGCTCCACCCCAGCACAAAAAAGATGCATCTCCCTCTGGGTTTTGAGAGTTCCTTTTTTTGTGCACTTGACAACAACTAAGGTGTGGTTTGTAGTTCTGCTAAAACTCCAGAAAGCTCTGGGTGCTGCCTGCACACAGATGGGTTCAGGCAGGAGGAAGAGAAATGACTTGGAGTTCCTGTTATATGCAGTAACAGTAGCAAAAATGAGCCCAGGATTCCAAACCCGACAGAATCGTGGAACAGTTTGGCTTGGAAAGGACCTTAAAAATCATCCAGTTCCAGCCCACATTGCACTATCCACATTGCTCCAAGCCCCCATCCAGAGAGGCCTTGGACACTTCCAGGGATGGGGATTCCTCTTATTCTTATTTCATAAGCTGAGATGAATATGTGGGGAATCTCAGGATGTATTTTTGGAGTCACAATCTCTCAGGCAGTGTTTGTATTGGACTGATACTGGCTCATTGACCTCATTGCTGGGCTGATGCCCTCCTTGGCTCTGTCATCTCCAGCAGGTTCACACTCAGGTTTCACTGAGAACTTTGGCCTTCTGCTAACATATCATAAAATCAAAAGTCCCTGAAGTGAGGCAGCTGTGAATTCCACATTGGTTTTTTCCACTCCTGGGCCTGTTTAGTTTTAATGCTGCTGCTGTTTAACATGGTCTGGCTAAATCCCCTTCCATGCAGCTTGGCAGCCTTTGGCCCTCTTCAAGTGCACAGCTGGAGTTGGACTGAAGGCTTGTTTTATTTTTTATTGTGAGTGGGTGGAAGTTCAGGTCCTTCTGCAGACTCTGGCTTCCCTCTCCTGAGCACGCTGTGTTTTCTGCATTGCAGACTTTTTGGGCAGGACAGAGATCCGTGTGGCAGACATCAAGAAGGACCAGGGTTCCAAGGGACCAGTGACCAAATGTCTCCTCCTGCACGAAGTCCCCACGGGAGAGATCGTGGTGCGCCTGGACCTGCAGCTGTTCGATGAGCCTTAGGAGAGAGGGGCTCAGCCAGAATGTGGGAATTCAGCCAGAGCTGCAGGAGGCGCTGCAGGAGCTGGCACCGGCTCCTCGCTGGTGTGGCACAAAACTGCTGCTCGCCCTTCACGCGTCAGAGGGTTATCAAAGCAAACAGGAGCATCTTTGTGCCTTGATAATTCTCACTGAACACACGGATCCCAATTTAGTGAGGAGATCTCCCTCAGTCTCTGTGTGGAACTTGGAGTTGGTTTCCTGGGCTGGTGAAACAACCCTGTTGTTCCTTGTGCTGCAGTTGGGATGGCTGGCAAAGCACATGGGTGGCTGTGCTTGCTCCAGTTTCTCTTTAATCCCGTGGAGGAGGCAGTGTGGGTGTGTTTTGGAGGCTTTCTGAGGGTTTTCCCCCTTCAGGAGTTCTGTGCCTATTGCTCAGCAGAGTGGTGTGTAAATGTGAGTGAATGGAAGGAGCAGTTTCACAGCAAGAAGATCTTGGAAGATCTTCATGATGGTACTGAAAAGACTTAGAAAATAAAATAGTCTATATCTATAAACAGAGAAGATTCTATTAACATACCACTTCATGACTTGTGTTACCCCTGAAAATAAAAGGTGTCCAGGCCTTCTGCACAGAGATGAATTGCACTCCAGAGTCCAGCCCTGGGTCCCTGTGGAAGTGGCTGTTGTCCCCAGGGCTGTGGGAGCTGGGCAGGAGGCCGAGGGTGAGCACAGAGCCCTGCTGGGTGTTGTGTCACCCCAGGGTGCTGCTGCCAGGCTGAGCCTCCCCCGCAGAGGGGAAGAAGAAACAATCGTGGCTCCAGCTCAGGCAGCGAGGCTGCAGCCTGCAGAGGCTGTGCAGAGGTGCCCAGGGGTGGAGCTGAGCTGTGCTCACCTGTGTGCAGCCAGGAGCCCCACGGGGAGGTGCTGCATGCACCAGAGAGCTGTGGTGGGCACAGTGGGGATCCCAAAGCCAGCCAGGGCACTGCCAGGGCTCTCCATCCCTGCCCTCCACGGATAACACATCCAGGCCACGTCCCTGTTGGGCAAAGCTCCGGCTCCAGGCGGGCACCGACCTCTGCTCTCCCTCTGCTGAGCCGGGACTCGGGAGATCCCTGAGAGTCAAATTCCTCTTTGTTCTGCTTGGATTCCTTTTGTCCACGCCCTGCCACGCATCCACCGGTATTTTTGTAAGGACTTCATTCCGGAGGGGAGGTGCCAGCCCGTGTCATTCGCATGTGAACGTTCTCGTGGAGCTGTTGTTAGGTTTTGGTGTTCCTTGCATGTCCTCTCAGTACTGGTTCCCACCTCTCCTGTGTCGGCGGTGTTCTCTAGCACTCCAAGTCTTATTGGTTTCCATTAGGAAATTAGGATATATCCATAACAGGTAGGTAGGTCAGTATGGTAATAAGTGTAAACTGTGCTGGGAAGTGTCTGTGTATTATAATTTCCTAAAAGACCACTGTAATGTTACAAGCAATGGGAAGGAAAAAAAAATGTATGTTGGAGGGACAACAAAGTTTACATTTCATACTTTTCAGAATCGCTTTATTATTTATTTATTGAAGATAGTGTAGAATTTTGTATCAGAAATGACAGACATACTTATGTATTTTTTGAAACAAAACAGAGATACACACTTTAGTTAGAAACTTTCAACTGACCACATTTTAGAGGGAGTGTGACTTCCTAGGCATGCATTTGTTTACCACTAACTGGCTGAAAACACGATTAAGAGAACTTTAAGTTTCTATTTTTCAATGTTGTTAAGAAAATGGTTTCAATTAAAATATGTAAATAGTACTAAACCCATGCTTTCCTAATTCCATATCAATACATTTTATTAAATATAATGTATATGAAAATACACATTGTTGTGGTAGGATAAAAAAGTGATAAAATCTATTACTGGAGTACCATTAAATGTCATTGTCTAACCTTTTATTGCTGTGCTAATTTTACTCAGTGCTGCCAACAGGGTGAACATTCATTTCAGTGTTTCACAAGTAACATCACTTTGTTAATAGTGTCATTTTACCAGCATTAATTACAGTGACAGCTGAACTGGCCAACAGGACAAAAAACCCTCGTGGCTGGAATGCAGGAACCTCGGGCAGGGTTTTGGAGGGAGTCCCAAGGAGCTGCACCTACCTGGGGCTCATCTGGTGCTGAAGTGGGGAACCCTTCACTCAGGGGCCCCTCTCAGTGCAACCCAGGACATCAGAGAATCCCAGAACGGTTTGGGTTGGAAGGGATCTCAAATCCTACCCAGAGCCACCCCTGCCGTGGCAGGGACCCCTCCCACTGTCCCAGGCTGCTCCAGCCCCACCCAACCCTGGGCACTTCCAGGGAAGTGTTGTACCTGTACAATTGCCCCGTTTTGGGTAATTGTAACAGAACCAGCACTTTCCCAGCCCCATCCCTTGGGATGTCCCAGTCCCCCCGATGCACAGCACTGTCACCTCCCGTCAGTGCCAGCAGGGGTTACTCAGACAGGGATGAGGAAAGGCTGGGGCTTGGCTCACACATCTCCAGTGAATCCCATACTCAGCCCTGTCCTAAAGGGGAGGCTGCTGCTGTCCCTGTGCCCCGAGGCCAGGCTGTGTCTGTGCCCTGCTGAGAGCATCGCTGCCCTTGGAGCTCGCTGGCACACCAGCACTGCCACCTTCCCAGACAGCACTGAGCTTCCTGGAGCCACAGAATCCCAAATCCTGAGCTGGATAACCCTCCCAGCCCATGCAGCCCCAGCTGTGCCCGTGCCCACCTTGTCCCCAGCCAGAGCTCTGAGTGCCACGTGCAGGTGCCACCTGCAGGGATGGGGACCGCAAACCTCCCTGGGCAGCCCCTGCAGTGCCACACACCTGCAGGTGCTGTAGAATAAAAGCACCCCAGGCTGGCCTTGGCTCAGCAGTGCCAAGTGCCTGCCCTGGGCTGGAGAGGCTGCTCAGAGCTGGGGAAGGGATTTGGGCACCTGGGACACAGAGCCCAGCTCTGAGCTGGCCCTGAGCCAAATAGCTGAGCAATTACAGCAGCTTTTTTTCTAGATGCACTTAATTATTCAGTATTTTCTCAACGTGAGTGAACTTTTTCAATGCTCATTTTACAATTTTTTTACCCTTTAGAAAGAGTTCAGTCACTTTTTGTTACATATGAGGAGGAGTGGGGTGGGAAACACTGTGGGTGATGGAGTTTTGGAATTTTTTCTTACAAACATTGTCAAAACTGAGATGTGACAAGTGCAGACTGACCCCAGCAGCAGTGCCTGGTTCCAGACTGCCCTGCTTGTCACGGTGAGATCTCAGTTCATTCACATCCAATCAGAGCCCTTGGAGCAGGGAGAAGCTGGGAATCAGGAGGAATTGCTTGGAGGGTTTGCTCTGTGCGTACATTCCACATCTACCCTTGCTTTGTTCAGCCTCTGCCCTCCTCCCCTCCGTGCACATCGCTGTACCCAGGGTTCAGTACCTGTTTATAGAAATATATGTGATTATTGTACATACAGTGTAAAAACACAGCTCTGCTGTCACTGTCAAATACTGAGTAAATCTCACAGAAATGTGTTTAAAGGCACTCACTTTTGTTTGTTCGTTGAAATATTTGAAAAGAAGGAGTGTCCTCAGGAAATTATTTTTCTGTATGCAGGAGGATATAATTAGGATCTCATTAAAAAAATAAAGTTTGCAGTGAGAGTCTGTTAAATGGCCCTAATTACTTGGTAGAGTTGTCAAAGGCTGTGCTGTGACCGTGGGTCAATCCTTGGCTGCCTGTAAAGCTGCCAAAGCCTCACTGTCCCTGGATTTAGGGACCAGTCTGGGATCTGACAGTGCTGTGCAAGCACTTTTAAGAAACCCAGAGAAAAATTCTTCTGTCTGTAGAATTTGTATGATCCTAAAAATTGTGAAGGCATTATAAAAATATATATATGGCAATAGGAGAAAAAGTTACTCTCTCTTTCGTGAAAATGCAATTAATTTGTATTGTTCATTTACAGCACATTTAACTACTCCTCAGTAAAATACCTGTACTGTGAAGATGGCTCCTTTTGGTTTTTAAGGCATCAGGCAGCACTGTTTCTCATAATGCAATTTGAACTGAACTGAGTTGCTGTGAATGTCTTGTTCCCTCAGTCACCCTGGTTAATTCTATTTACAGACCAGGAATAGCTGAACCAGAGTCCTTAAACTGTGCCCCCTGTGCGAGGCCGGGTGCAGTTCCAGCTCTGGTGGCACAGTTGGTGTGGGGCTGTGCAATGGCAGGCACAGCTGAGACTGGGCTCATGCAGGTGAGTGGTGCAAGGATAAATGTGAGGGGTTTTTAAGTTTTCCTGTGTGCTGTCACATTCCTGAGAAGTGCTGGAGAAGAGGGAGATGGAGTCAGGAAATCTGCACGAGTCGCTCTTCCCTCAGCTCTGATCTCTGCCCCTGGCACACTTGTAAGCAATGATAAGAGCTGGAGCATCCACAAAATAATAAAATTTTTTTGTTAAACACTTAAGATTATTTTTATTAATATATTAATATTTTGTTAATTTGACGTATTACTACACAACTGCTACGTTAGTCCCTGACCTACAATAAAAATACATGGCAGTGAATTTGGGATAAAATGAAAGGATGAAAGGGCAGAGA
>WBND01001545.1:5283-22375 GCA_013398595.1 Tychaedon coryphoeus
TTTATAACTGGTGTTGTTTCTGCTTGTACAGTTAGATATATTAGTGAAAGAGCTGTTACTCCTACCCCCTTATCTCTGCCTTAGAGTCCTTGATTCAAACAATTATAATGCTTGGAGGGAATGAAATTAAATTCTCTATTTCAAAAAAGGAGCTTCTGCCTTTATTGGCAGACACCTGTCCTTCAAACCAGGACATTATGGAAACTGCATGCTAAGCTGCCTGACTGAAACATCAGTAATGATTCAGGCTGGAGGTGTTCTATTTCCTTGATCATGCTAGTATACAGAAAGTTGGTGTCTACAGGTTGAAGTTTTTTTTTTTGTTGATTGTCTTGAAAGGCATTTTTCAGAATTCATCTTAATTCTGAACTTGGGATTGAGAGATCTATGTCAACATTTCACCAGCTGTTAGCCACTACAAAGAGAAAGAATTCTGTGGCTAACAATTTTTCACTGCAAAGCTGTTACAGGCTGCTAAAATGCATAATCTTATGAATATGATAAAAAGAAATAATTTACCACTTGTGACTGCTTAAGCACTTGTGAATGCTGCATATTCCAATGTCCAAGAGAATTGTATGTGGCTAATGAAATGTAACAGTAGAGTTATGTCATGTGTTCAATAGCTGTGCACTGAAGAAAACAGTTTGCTACATCATCAGAAGCACCCTTGATGGGATGTCCTAGACATGTTACTTGTTAGGTTGATTTATTGATGAAAGCTGTTGGTTTTGCAATTATAATGGAGCTGTTGCCAAGCCCAGGAATTTCACTACGTTTATTGATCCTGAGGTGTAGATAACTTGTTGGCACAAGCAACTAAACTTGAATGCCTGAGCTCCAGAAAATACTCCAGTCATTATCCCTCTTCTGTCAAAATCCAAATAAGCCCTCTCTCAGTCCCATTGGAGGAGATATTGCTTAGGTTTCGAAAGTCAAAGCAACAACACTGTGAAATGCACAGCATCCTGCCTTTTGGAGTCAGCTGCTCTAATGAGACAGCAGAGCTGGGACAAGTCAGACAGCCCAGGACACCAGGGACCCTGATTCATATTTCATTCCCACATGTAATGGTCCATCCTGCCTCACCTACTTTCTTGTGATTTCTCATGTTATTTCCATGCAGAACCTCTGATTTCTTTTCCAGTTTCTTGACGAATGTCAGATGTTCTATTAAGCCCTGCTGGGTTTGAATCCATGACTGGGGACATGGTGCACTTGCAAGTCTTCCCACAGCCTCTGTCTGTCCTGAAATCACAAGGAGCCAACAGGGTAAGCTATGTCCCATTGTTCTTTTGAAGTTGCTGATGATGGGCATTCTTTCTTAGTGATTCCTTTATCATTTTGGATAGAGCCTACTGTGATGCAGCTGTGTCCTGAAATCCATGCATTAACAAAAAAATGTATTCTTCATTATCAGCTTGGTGCACACTCCAGACATTGCTGATACAGACAGTGATAGGGTAGGGTTGTTTGGCAGTGTTAACGCATCTGCTAGAGCAGGAATGCCACGCAAGAAGAAAAGAGTTCAATTGTTCAGAGTGGGGAGAAAATGTTGGAGCAGATAAATGATGAGATGGCACCTGTGTGGAAGCAGATGAAGATAGGAGAACCCAAGAGGATAATTAATGTGCTGAAACAGGAGCCAGATGTCAATAGATTCAGCTTTCCTGGTCATTTGAATGCTGATTCTGTAGTCTGTGTTGATGGGGAAGACTTGTTAGGCAGCCTGTTTGTGGAGCTCAGGACTGTCCATCCTAATCGCTCGTTAGGGGTATTTGACACTTTCCACTGCAGGTACTGTCAGCCAAAGGAAAAAGAAGATTTGAGGAACTGGCTAGAACAAGCCAAAGTTTCAATCTGTTTTCTTTTATTCTTTCCCAGAAATCCCTTTCCCCTGAACTGAAACAATCTGCCCAAAACATCTAGATCTCCTGTTATGAAGGAAGAAGGCTCAGCAGGAGCCCCACGGGCATGTTTAGAGCTCTGCTCCCCACTCCTGCTGCCTGTGGCACATGAAGGAGGGAAGAAAGGAATGAAGGCAGGAAGGCTGTCATCTGGCTCATGCTGGGCCTGATTGGTGGCCACTGGAGCCAGTAGTTTTGTGTCAGATGAAAAGGACAGGAGTGTCTGTGAGGACTTGCTCACATGCACCCTGGGGCAGGCAGAGCCAGAGCCCACCAGCCTCCCACACAGCTCGGTCCAGCCTTGGCTGCTGAAAATTGCTGTCTTCAGCTACTGCATTTTCACACGGGAAAACAACCCTCAGCTCTGCAGAAAGCCTGCCTGGGGGGCAGGAAAAGGTGTTTGCTGTCTGTGGCACTCAGGGGTTCTGTCCTGTCCACACTGGGACGTAGATCACCATTGAAGTGAAGGAGGTCCTTCACAGGCAGCAGCTCTGGAGGATTCTGGGAAAGCTTCTTGTTTGTCATTCCTACAGCATCGTTGTGCTTTTCTAACGTTAACACTGGCAATTATTAAATATTCCATTTATAAACAGGGTGCCACCCAACTCCCTTGATAGGACAGAGCAAGTGCAGTTCCAGCGTCTGCACTCACTTCAGTAGTCAAAAGACAAACATACACAAGACAAAGTCATAACTTCTGCATCTACTGGGCATCCAGCAGTTTTGTAAAAATGAGTAGTTTGTGTGTGTATTAAAGGAGGACGGGTATGTATTTTAGGACAAGTGGCTTTTAAATAAGCATAAAAACACATGGAAGGTACTTCTGCTCATTTTTTTCCTGCAGTGAGTTTTACTTCCCCCTTTGCCTCTGCAGAGGGTGCCTGTTCCAAATATTTTGCCCCAACTCTGAAGGTCAAATTATGCAGGCACAAGATACTTCATCATTTACATTTCTTTCAGAGAGACTGGGGACAAACTCTTTTTTTCAAATGTAGTGGTGTGAATTTGGACCACCAAAGACCGTGGTGATCCTGGTTTAATCTGAATTTGGACCTGGTAATAATAGAATAAGGAAGAGGGGTTTTATGGCTCATATCCTCGACTGATGTAAATCAGAATAGCTCCAGAGAAGCTGGTGGAGAATTTTTACATTTGCTGAAAATCTGGTTAAAAAAAAAATTTGTAAGGGGCAATTCCCAACAGTTCCTTAAAAGTCTGTCAGAATTATGTAGGAATTATTGGTACAATACAACTTTTTCAAAAATTTGAGCAGGAGTGATATTAATGAAGTGCAGAGCAGTGTTTTCAAATACACTGAAATTTATCTTCTCCTAGGAAAAGGAACTGTGTTATCAACCCTGCTAAAAAGGTGTAGCTCTGTGTGAATGTGAGACCACGTGCTATTGAAACATTCAGAGATATATTTATTTAAAATGTACATAGCATCATCTGTTGATATATTATTCAACTATTCCTTGATTAGCATCATCTGCACAGCCTTTACCCACTCTCACAGGTCACAGGCAGAACTACAAAAGGGGGATTACATCTGTGTGAAACAAGAGAAGGATCTGAAGCACTGCTACTTGGGCCTGTTAGCCAAGCACAGCTTACATCTTGCTGCAGGAGAGAGATCTTGCAGCACACAGCTCTCCACTGGCATTTTGACATCTTTATGGAGTGCCAAGGGATAGACAATACCCCCTTGTTGCACCCTGCAGCAGCTCTTGGTGCTACAGAAGAAGGTGTGGCCTTCCTGCAACAAGTCAAGCCTGCAGTTTATAAGGACTGCCAAGAAGTTGTTGCCTGGAGTTGTCCAATTAACAAGAAATTACTCCAGAGGGAATTCTGTTCCTCATCTCAGCTGGTGTTCAATTTATCTGCGAAGCATATACACAGTCAGCCTATATTCCTTTTATCTTAGCTTAGTTTTACAGTAATTAAAACCCTCAGCTAGCCTGAAGAGATGTATATATTTATTTTTGGTCTCCCTGAGACTGGAACACAGGCCTCCTGTGTGAGCCCTGGGAAGGAGTTCAGCTGTGTGTGCCTTGGTTTCCCTCCTGACTTCTGGCATGCCTTGTTTATGGCCTGATGTCCCCACTGCATGCACACCCTGCCCTAGGATAGCAGGACCTCAAAGCAGCCCAGGTCCTACAGGCCCCACCAGAACACAGATTGCTAATTATTACTGAGAAGATTAATGTGCTGAGGGTGTTCTTCAGTCTCAGTGTGTATAGTTTTGGGACCTCTTGCTAATCCCCCAAGGTAATATTAATTTTAAAAAATCTTAACACATAGCATTGTTGGCACTACTGATTTTATGATGAGTCTCCTGATATTTGGTGTTTCTTGTCAAGGTCCACTTCCTGGAAAACTGAGCATCTTGGCTTGCATTTTGAAACAGGCAAGTTTTTAGCTCCTTCAGTAACAGTGAAGAAACATTCCCCAAGTATGCTCTGGAGACAGAGAAAGGCAAATAGAAAGACCTTAAAATGCCTTAATTAAAAAGAAAAAGAAAGATTCTGCAAGAACTTTTTTTTCTCCGCCATGATTTATGTCTTGTATTGCTTGCATTGTGCAAAACTGTGTCTTGGAGTGGTATAGGAAACTCCCATTGGTTCTGAGGGAAGAAAAGATCTAAGTAAACTGATTTTAATATCCTAGCTGTGGCTAGGTTTGCACTATCCCTCTAATTATACCCATTTTGTTAAGCTTTTTGTCCTGGACTATTTTTAAGAGCCTCAAATTTTATGTCTTCCCCCATGGAGTCCTCTTCCTTAATATCCTTGGGGTTTACCTTTTCTTCACTGCGTCTGCTCCCCCTTGTGTTCACTTGTCCTTCAGTTTCGATAACTCGGTACAGGCTGAATTTCCATCAAGGAAAAGCATGAAAGGCATGAAACAGACATTAGTGCTACAGAGAGATTTCTGTTACTGTTCTCCACTGTAATCCAAAAAGAGCCTGGAACAGTTGAGAAAGTGTCCTGGGCTTATTTATGCTCTGCTCTAAGTGTCACTGGTTGAAGTTTTCCCATTAGTGGAAGGGAGATGTTCCCCAGGCCACTGTGCTGTTTTAGCAACTAATCTATTTCAATGCTTCTTACGTAGACAGGCCAACAAATTTCCAAACAATCAGAGAGCTTTGGCAAATAATGCTGAAAGCAGAGTACTGGACTCACACAAAGCAGCCTGTGTTACTCCAGTACCTTCTTTCAGGGCTGGACTCTAATAATCAGGTCAACTGGCTTAATAAGACAACTGCTTGCCAAAGTGCAAAATCCTTTCTGGGGGGAGAGGAGAGCCCCGATGGGGACCTGAAGAGGGCAAAGCTCTCCAAGGGGGCTGGGGGTGATGCTTGAGTGACCTCTTTCACCAGAAGACTTTGATGTGCTTTAGAGAGGCAGCGAGTACAGCTGGCGTTTTACAGGCAGGAAACCGAGGAATGAAGTAGCATGTGACTTCTCTCAAGGTCACTGTAGCCCCACCCTGGTGCTGTTCACTCCACCAGCAGCGCCGAGATGGATGGTTTGACATCAGTTTGGTGGTATGTGTGATCAGGGGTGAGGTGGAGAGCAGAGGCAAGGAGGGGAAAGGCAAAGAGGGGAGCAGCCACAAAGGGTGAAGCCAGAAGAAGGGGGTGGCACATTGAAATGTGCCTGGGTGGCCTCACAAGCTAAGTGGGCAGTAGCTGAGGAAGGAGAGAGAGTGGGAGCAGCCTCATGCAGAGAGACAGTCTTTGTCCTCATCCAGTCGAGCAAGTTCCACTGCTGGTTGCAAATGTTTCAACAAGCACTGATGTTCTGTGGAAACCCTTCAATCTATTGACACGAGGGCCTGTTTTCTTACTCTCAAACCATGTCTTTGAAGAAACAAAACTCCTGTGCTTGGTATTTTTGGTAGGATGTGATTTATTTCCCCTTAACTTTGCTAACATTTCTCTTGTTTCCTTTTTTTTTTCCTGTTTTCTTTTCTTTTTTTTTTTTCCCCACTGTTTTCCCTGTCTCCTGACAGACCTTTCAAAGGCAAAGCAAGCTTGCATTTAGCTTCTCGTTCCTCTGCTCTAGATAACTTATCATTCAGCCTGTCTGGAAATTTGGAAATCCTTATGCTTGGAACCTTATCATAGACATTTCAGCTGCAGGAAGAGTGATCAGACCAACAATAGCATCTTGAATTCAAGGCAGAGGAAATGGATGACTGCATAGCTTGGTTTTGGTGCTGCACTCGGCATTCAGTGTGCTGATTCTCATCTGATGCTGTACTCCTGTCATGCCCTTGGATGAGAACCACGAACTGCACAGAGAAGTTTGCATCACGTGTTGTGCTGCCTGACCTGCGTGCTGCCTGCTCCTCCCTCAGACCTCTGGGGTCCTTCCTGCAGGAAAGAGGCAGGGCTTTCATTTGGAAATGCTCTTTTCACAACTGTCAATCCTTGCTTGGGACACAACAGCCACCAGAGCAATTTTTCTCCTGGCTTGCAAGTGATTTTGGGTTTGAAGTGGTCAAGCCAACCCTTAGCAAGTGCAGTCACAAATGTACAGCATGGGAGATGTTTGCTTGTGTTATGAAATGTGTTGGAGTGAGAGTACACACTGGGGATTTGTTCATTTTAGCAAACCTGGCAGAACCTTCCTGTGACCTAAATAGAATACCTTGCTCTACATAAAGCATGCATCAGGGTATTTCCTGATTTATTCATGAAAGGTTTGCTTTACAAAGGCATTTGGAACTGTGTAATCTCAGAATACATGATACATGTAGCTGGCTGCTCAGCTGGCATTTGCACAAATTGCTTTGATATATGGCTGTAACGTATGAAGGCACAGTGAGGCCAATTTAAATACTTGATACTGGAGTAAACTGGTTAAAAGAGTAAATTAGATCTAACCTACACATTTTCTTGCTACTGCATGGAGAAGGTTGTTGTACAGAATGAATAATTGATAAAGGGATGGGAGACTACACTCTAGTAAGCAATAAAATCCTCCAATATTAAGTGGGCAGGGTTAAGGGCAGATCCATGAGTGGTCTGCACTGGTTTTGCATCTTTCACATTAAGAGCCCTTTTCTGATTTACATCAGATTGAGATCCAACATATTGTGTTAAATAGATCAATAACTAAAGATTTCTGCTGTCTTTCACTTGGGACACTTTGTGCTTTCCATTGCTCTTTCCCACTGGCAGAATATAAAGTCTAAGGTAACACTTCATCAGGTCTGTGAATTCATTAGGGAATTTCTAATATATATATCTTTAATGATTTGTATAGGTGTTATTTGTATAGATATTATTTGTACATGTTTCCTGCTATCATATAGTCAGTAGCAAGGTAGATGGGAATGGTTGCTTGCAAGCAAACCTTATTTTTGAGCTTTGGAAGAAATTTTGGTTAATTTACAATAGAATGAAAGTGACATTTGTAAAGATGGTAAGAGAGGAATGCCAGAATCCATTACATTGATGATCCTACTAATGCACTGGCATTCTCCATTGGTGAGTTAATGTTCAAATCCTATCAGCATTACTTGCTAAACTTATTGCAACTTAATGGCAGACTTCCAGATTTTAATCATGCCAAACATTTGATAGTAGATGGGTCTGCTCAAATTTTTTGGGCAAAATTTTTGTTTTTTTATGGATCGCTGTCATAAACAAGGTAAAAATGCGATTGATTCAAGTCTCATGCAATGAACTTTCTCAATTCTCAGTCTCGTGATCTTTTGTTTAAGAAAAGACTTTGTCCTGTATGGCTTTGGAATAAGCTGAAAAAAAGCCTTTTTTGATTACCGTGTTTCTTAAAAAAACCACAAACTGTTTCCTAAGAGGTTTTATGATTGAGCAGTGATTTAAAATCAAAACAACTCAACTGCATTTGTCAGTGTTCATGCAGTGAACACAAGGGGCAGCAGAAACCTCGATTGTCCATCCTCCAGACAGTAGAAAAATATTTTTTTAAGACTTGCTACTGACACCATTGGCTGCCCAGAACAATAGGGAACTGACAGACTGATTCTGTACTTCATATTTTTTCATATGACACACTTTATAATATCAAGTGATGTTTCATCTGTAAGCATAGAAGACATCAAATAAAGCAAAATTCTTTCCATATTTTTGCTTTCAATTTTATCAGTTCCAAGCACTAAGCAATTTGAAGTCTTTCTTCCTCTGAATTTCTCTCCCCCCTCTCCCCTCCCCTTCTACATTCTTGACTGGAAGGGATCTGTTTCTTCACTGGCTCTGTAAATCTGGGCATTTTAGAGTTAATCAGGACCTGAAAAGAGCAGGATGACATGAGGTTTGCATTAAAGAGTGGTATGTGGACAAGTGGCAAAGGCATGGATTTTGTGGTAATAAAAACACACTGGGTGATATTTTTGTCAGAGGGCCTCACTTCACTGCCTCCAGAATGCAAAAGCATCAGGAAATCAGATTGCTGTCTCTGAACCATGATTGCAGAAGCAGATCAGCGTGCACCTTACTCCCAACTCACTGAATCAAGTTTAGTTTTCATCTGGCACATCAAAAACTGTTCACGTGCAATGCTAGTGATGAAAACCTGGGGTTCAGCATTGCTTCTAGATTAGCACGACACCCAGCCCTAAACAGAGGCCAAACTCTCCACAAAAGGGAGCCATTTGTCTTTCCAATGGTTTGACTTGCCAAAACAAAGAGAAAATTATGATGCTGTGTCAGTCTGGCATCATGGGAAGATTTTGTTTTCCTCATGAGTGAAAACCATTGTTGTTGTTGTTTACTTGGATTTCATTATTTCAAATCCGCTGAAGTCTCGAAAAACTCTGCAGGCTGAAGCACCTGTGTGTGCTGAATCTAGTGGTGGCTGGACAAATGTGTGAAGGTCGTGGCTGCACTTTTACAAAGACAGAAGATCTTGCTGCAACTCTCTCAGCTGACCTCCCTTGAAACACATGGCACATGCTCATCATTACTTGCTCATGGTAGGCGTAGGAACTGCCTGACTTCTCTTGTGTTCCTTTGCCCCATGTCCCAGACTTCTGCAGGGGGAAAAGACTGTCCCATGCATCCAGCTAAAGCCAGTT
Source organism: Tychaedon coryphoeus (assembly GCA_013398595.1). NCBI lineage: Eukaryota > Metazoa > Chordata > Aves > Passeriformes > Muscicapidae > Tychaedon > Tychaedon coryphoeus. The sequence goes on from WBND01001545.1 coordinate 14,256, forward strand.
GTTGACAGTAGCCTTTCTCTTCCTTTTTTTTTTTTTTTTTTGAGACCATGTGATTTTATCATGCTGCCACTGAACTACGCTCCCCTTGTCTGAAGCTGGAACTGGATGCAGAAGAGTCAAAGAGTGAGAGATGAGTAGAAGAGAGACAGTGTAATGACAAAATGTTTCACATGCCTTTGAATTTCTATGGGGATTAGGCTCTCCCCTGGTGCTTTGACATGGAGCCTATGGCAGCTGCTTTGGCAAAGCCTGCCAGCAGTTACACAAATATGTTATTTTCCCCTCATTTTCCCAAGGTGCAGAGGACACAACAACTTCTGTTACAGAGCAGCAACAAAAAGCATTTGGAGCTGTCAGAATCTCTGTGCTCGTGTTCCTCTGCATGCAGGATCACCTCTGAGAACTTGTGCACCCATTTATGTTGTAGTCAGATACCACCACTTATGTAGTGGAAGTGTAATCCTGCAATGCACACTGAAATGAGTGCCAGAGTCACACAAGTCAGCCTTCACCCCCAGTCTCCACACCTTCTGAACGAGCTCCTCTGGGTCAAACCTTTTCCCAAGTATCAGCTGAAACAAAATCCTCTAGCTGCTGTAATTCTATCTGCCACACACACACTCCAGAGAATTCTTTGCACAGCAGAAGTCCTTTTCTTGCAAGCAGGACAGGGACAGCAGGTGTTGTGCTGGTGTCCCTTCAGTGGAATCTGATTACCATTCCGGTTGCTTTTCTCTGTCTATTTGATATGGTTGTTTAGGAAGCTGTGGCTGATGGTGCATTTTTGAGCCAAGGACTGACAGAAATCAGGTGTCTTCACTTTATAAAAGAAACATTAACTCACAGGTTGAGATCAGCCTGCAGCATCATTGGCAAACATGAAACTTCAGCTTTTCACAAAATGATTGAAGTTCTTTTCTCATTTTAAAGCAGATACAAGATTTAAACATTGAACAGTAATGCTAATGGAGATGCAGCAAGAAAAAAGGACTCCCTGAATAGGAAAGCACAAGACATGGGAAAAAAGGAGGTGCTCCCTCCTGGTTGAAGAAATGGGCAAGGAAAATTACGACAAGGAAGAAGCATCAGTATTCATAGCTGCAGTGAGAGTTGAAATGATGGTCAGGGCCTGTCAGTCCCAATACCACATCCTTGATTCACATGCACCGATTCAGACATTAATTTGGACCTCAGATGTGCATGTCTGACTCCCAGTGAGCCCTCCTGGAGGGCAGAGTGTGGTCTCCTGAACAGCAGAGTGAGGGCAGAGAGCTCCAGAAAGAGGGGGCTCGGTGAATGCAATCCCTGCCTTCCTTGGCATCTCTACCCTTGGGACAGGACCGGGCTTGCTGGTCTCAGTGCAAGGCACACACACGCTCACAGTGTTCATTCCAGCACCAGAGTGCTGTGAGTGTAAATGAAGACTGTCACGGCCACAGTGTCTGGGTTTTTTGTTGGGGTTCCCCTCCCCCTTCAACCCTTCCTCCCCCCGCCCCTTTCCGAAACAACCCGCCAATTTAAGAGCACAGTTCAGAGGGAATGCTCTGTTATGCTCATGAATCTCAAAGATTTCCTAAAGGAAGAACAAAGAGAGAAGCAGATAAGACAGAGAGAGCTGGAAAACCAGGAGCAGGCAGCAGCCTTGGAAAGAAACGTCCTCCTTCTCCCCAGCCCAGGAATGCAAACAGGAAGCCGCCAGCAGAATGTTTGGAGTGTGTGCAGCTGCAGTTGGGTCTGAAGACACTGAAAGCTGTGCTGAAAGTATTCAGCTTGCCTCTTACAATGGAAGGGAAACACTTGCTTTGACACTGCATTTGATAACCATTTTGTAGCAGGAGTGCAGACCCTTTTCATTTGCAGGGAAAGGGAAGACAGCTGTGGCTGTCTTCAGCGAAACTTGCTATTCTATATGTGAGAGAGTGTGCTTGTTAAAGGAGGACAAAAGGGTGCTTACTGAGGTTCTGCAGGTGGCTTTTGGTTATTAACCAGAGGAGCTCAGCTAGTCCAGAATGTGTTGGGCTGCCCTAATTCCTCTCTAAAGGAATTTCAGTTGGTGCTTGGAGGTAATCAGTGCCATTTCGGAGACTGCCTGAAACACTAAGCTACTGCCTTGGAAGCAGAAGTTTCCTATCTGCTAGATCATTCTTCCATAGCACATGTTTTCCATGTGTGAGTTTGGATTTGGGGAGTTTCAAGGAGAAATCATCTGTAACAGTATCTTCTAATTCATATGTAGATAAACCTCTTTGAGGTATGCATGTAAAAAAACCACTTGGATTATGTAAATTGTCATAATGTCTTATAAATTACCTTTCAAACAGGTTGTATCTGTGTCTTAATTCAAACGTCTTTAAAATTATCTCACCTAGTTTTCCTCCATTGTTCTTGATCAGCAATTGACCTTGAGCTGGCTTCATTCTTAAAATAGATCAAATAAGTGTATCACTTCTTTTGATTATAATACAGGTTCTGTTTTTAAAAAAATGCTTGCTGAAATGAGTCTTGCAGGTTCTTTAGTTGCTAACATTTTATTACTACACTTTGAAGCTGCCTGAGGCTGTGAAGGAGACAGAAAATCCATTTCCTAATTAGCTGATTGTTTTAACATATATGTCTGAGAGCTGTGTATTGGTAGTTGGGTACTGGTTATATGTATTAATTTGTCTTCTTGTGGAGCTGATAATCTTGATTATCTCTTCAGGCTTCTGCCTTCTGGTGGGTGAAATGCAGAAAGTTTCCACTGGCAACACCATTGGAGACTTTTCTAAAGGCGAGACTTGGTTTGTGAGATGATTTTGCAAAAGAACCCTGGAAACAGCATGGCCTTTACATGGACTAATTGCATTATGTGTTTCCTTGTGTCTAACATGCCTGAATTTTAATAAATGATAAATTATTGTTCCTTGTTAAGTTAGTAGGTAGGGTAGCTAAATATAGAGGAAGTCAGACTGTGGGGAGATGGGAGGAAGCTCCAGTTTCAATGACTGTGGAGGAGGAGCATGCAGCAGCAGCACAGCAGAAGGCATCACCCAAGATATCCCTCAGGCCTGACTCCTTACGCTCCACACAGAGCTCCACGTCTCCCCAGCTGCTGCCCTTGCTCTGGTGCTGCCCCAGTATTTGTGGGATCACCTTAAACTCCCGCCTGTGCTCTGCTGGGATTGGAAACCAGTTTTTGTAATTCCCAGCCTGGAGCTGCAAGTGTGAGGCTATCATTTCCACCAGGAAGGACACCTAAGTTTGGGGCAGCCCTGCAGTGAAAACTGTTAACAGCCATAAGAAATCCCAGACTGTATGTGGAGAGAAGGATGGGAGTCAGAAAAGGAGACACAGAAGGGGTGGAACGAGATTGCATTTTAATCAGCCTTTAGGGGAATTAAGTAGGGAAGGCTACTCGATACATGGAATGAGACAAAACTACAAAACACCTTGATAAGAGAAGAAAGCCCTGTGTCAGCACAGTTGCCCACAAGGCAAGAGCTGTCAGATCACTGTTTTCTGACACCTTCTGTCTCTTCAACACCTTTTGTGCTGTTTTTCTCTTCTCGTCAAGGTTTGGCTGACAGAGTGAAAAAAAAGGTTTTTCAGAGCAAATCACAGCCTGAGGAGCTTCCCCAGTTGCAGATTGTTACCCAGGGGAACTCCAGACCTAGATCTCAACCCATTCCTCAGTAAACAGCAAGGGTCTCGTGAGATAGAGATTGCCATTGCCACATCTTATGCAACAGCACAGATGTTGATTCATAGCTCCTATCTGTGCTCCAGTGCAAAGCTCACCCATCAGCAGTGAGGTATTTGGAGAAGGGAATTTGTCTGAGGCTCTCAGTAACCACAGCCATGAGCTATCATCGTTGCAATACAGGTTAGGAAAAAAAAATGCTCGCAATTACTGTTACGAAAAACAGCAAACTTTGCCAGTTTTGACAGTGAACTGGGAGGAGTGACTAAGGCTCAAAGAAGGTGGGTTTAACACCTGAGTTATTTCTTGAGACCCTTTGGAGGGAATATGATTTTTAAAACAAATAGTACTGCACTCTGCAAAACTGATGAAAACTGCTTTCCTATTTTTCTCATCCATGTGGACTGTCTTACAATCAAGCTGCAGTTTTTCCTTGTAGGGGCACACATCTGGCTATATCTTTTACCTTGTGACCTATTTTCTTTAAATGTGAGAGAATGTAATATCTGCAAAATCTTTACCCCTCCCCCTGACAATGTGATTGAAATCGATTGACTGATTCAAAAGCAATTAGGTGGGGCTGACAGACAGACAGCATACAAGTTTTCTTCTGTAAGAAATGAGGTCAAAGACTCCATGGCCCTTCAAGATATCCTAAAGCCAGTATCAATAAAATTATATTTCAGATCAGAGGAAGGGCTTGCATGTCTGATACCTTGCCCTTTTTATGCCCCAAATCTATCAGGTGGTCTAATAAAAGATATTGCCTCTTCCTACAAACCTTTCCTCTCTATAAAATGGGAGTGCTTATGTTGTGTATCCCTATTTTCTGTAACAGAGGTTTTATTTTCCTCTGGTTTGCTCTGGTTTCAGTGCAGTGCCTTACTGCCCTGAGTGCTAGAACTACCTGGGGTATACCAAACCAGCTATGTGCTATTTGTTATTCTCATCAACAGCACTATATTTCACACAAGGTGGTGGGCAACATCGGATTTTCTCTGGCGAGAATAATTTCCTTTCTTTCTTCTCCTTATAAACAAATATAATCTCACCCTGGCTCGCTGTCTTGGAAGGCTTCCAGAACAAGGTGATGTGCTCTGTTTGGGATAAGCATGTTTCACTGGTTGACAGCCACTGCAGCAGCAGCATCCGAAAAAGAAGGCTACAACCATTCCCGCCGTGGCAGGAGTCACTGGGTGATGTTCTCTGACCTGTGTTATGCAAGAAGTCAGACTGGATGATCAGAACAGTCCCTTCTGGCCTCAAAATCTATGAATCTGTGTTCTGATTACACATCTGAGAATGTGCAACCCAAGTTGAAAGTGGTGATTTATTGGATGCTGGCTACAGGCAGCTTCTTGTTTCTGAGTAAGCAACTGCTTTTAAAAGGGTCCTTGTAGCTCGATGGGGCACAGACAGCTGTCAGCTCCTTTGGGGAAGAGAACTCACCAGTTTATTTCCATAAAGCACATTTTAAATTTACAGCTCTGTGCAAGTGCTGTTTTACAATAAGGATTGACCCTTTCTGGAGATGGCTTTGTGGTTGATTTATAGGTATATCCCCAGTAGGGCTGCTTTGGGAGGAGGCCAAGGTGGGTGAGATCCATCTTTTCTCTCCCAGCTTGTGGATCAACTCATATATGAAAACATCCTGGTCTGGATGGTGTGAGTTTTGTTGTTGCATCCTGCTGAGGACTGTTTGAATCTCAGTGAAACAGATGATATGTCAACAGCCTTTAAGAAGCTTGTCTTCAGCCCGTTGCTTCATTTGCTTCCAAAGATGTCACATGCTGAGCAGAAGATTCCTGCAGCAGCTGCTAGTCACTTTAAAGACACCAATCTCCAACATCCTGGAACAAGGGAGCCCCAGTAGTACCCTCAGATGGCTGGAAGAAGCATGATGGGCCTCAGATGTTCTCTGAAGGTTGTGATCCTTTAAAACACTGGGGAAGGAAGAGCAGAAAAAAGGCCTTGGTGTGTAGATGAGACAGTGGTGAGGGACTGGGAGAAGTGGCTCCATGCACAGACAGAATTTTAACTTCAGAGCACTGACAGGATTTCAAGCAGCATCTGCTGGTCCTGTTACTGACTTCAAAGTAGTGGAAGACACATTGGTCAGATTTGAAGCAACAAAGACTATCAGAGGCCTCTGTTAAACCAATAATAGAATGAGGAACCAGTGTTTATTAAACATTTCTCTCTTGAATGTGGGGTCTCTGGTGAGATACTGCTTCTAATGGTGGAAATCTAGGGCTGCATTATTATCATTATTATTTTTATATAAAATACATGGTAACAGCAGATAAGCATCAATGACTAAAGAGCTCTACATATTTGAGGGTGTTAGGTTTTAGTTCTGGAAACCACTCTTAAATCAATTATGGTGATACTGCACTTTATTAAAACAGTTAAATTTACCCTAACAATGAAACTGTCACTTTGAATTAGAAGAGCAACCTATTAACTTGTAAAATATGTAAATATGAAGGCAACCATATTTCTAGGTATATACATTATTTTTATTTACAGTACTTCCTTAATTGCAAGGATTAACGAGGTAGAGATTGCACTCTAAATGGTCCCACAATTATTAAAATGCATGTTTACATTTGCTTAAATTGTGCAAAAGTAATTTAGAAGATGAATTTCAAGAAATATTGAGGAAATCTGCATACAGAGAATGTAATTATTATTGATATTTGCATAACTTCCCTTTCCACTTTCATGCACTATTACAAACCACACAGAACATGACTGAAGAAATTATTAGAGATATTGCTGTAGTACAAATATGGATTCATCAATAAATGTTCAGGCTTCTAGGCAAAAAACAAATGACATAGCTGTGGAGAAGAAATATTACATTTTATTTAGATAGTTATTTGGAATGGGATCTGCACAGATAAATCTATATTCAGAATATAGCAGTCTGTTATGACAGAGATTAATATTGTTGAAAAGAACAAGTTAAATACAAAAAAAAAAAATTCCAAGTGCCAGTAGAAGGCAGTACAAGGGCTAGGAGATATGTGAGGCAGATGTGCTCCAGGTGTGGGGATCAGAACTGGCCAACAGCGTGCTGAGTTTTTCACTCCAGCAGTGATGAAAAGGTCCTGATTCAGAGGTGCTAAGCAAAGCAGAAGTAGACTCCGAGTGCAACAGCGAAAATCTCTGCCAGGGCCTGAAAACAAGGTCCTAGTGATATCTGGGATTGTAAATACTGATGCACAACAGTGTCTTCTGCAGCCAAGCAGCTTCTCTGTGTTCAGTGAAAAACAGACTCCAGCTGCCACCCAAGGGCATGTGAAACAGGGAGTTTTGTGCATTTCTGGGGGGAAGGGGGGGGGGAGAAAAAAAAAAAGAAAAAACCAAAATAGTTAACTGGGAGTCAAATGAACCAAGAATTAAATGACAAAAATTATTAGTGGAGCACTCTCTGGAACCAGCAGCTATGCCCTATATTAGGTTTCCAAAAGAGGCCAGTGATTACTGACTAATCATCCTTCAGCTTCTGCAAATCAGGACATTTTGAAAGATGCATGGAGAGGTGCTTTTGGGAACCTTGGTGTACACGTTCCTACCTGAGCTGCAAGAAAGAGCTGACAATCCCACAAGACCTTGCAGTGCAGCTGATAAGGGCCCATGCACAGAGAAGGACCCTGTGTGCGTGTGTATTTGTGTTTATGTGCTGTGTCTAGTGAGACATGCAATAGAAATGAGGAGCCTTGTCAAGATTATCTGCCATGAGGTAGGAGAAACCCATGTATCACTCATCCTGAAGGCTGTGCACCAAGGAGCAGGAGAACCTCACACTCCTGTGACAATGAAAATAATGAAGTCAGATTATCCAAGGAAACTGTAAGTTTGCCTTACCCACAAACCTCAGCCCCAGGGAGGGAAGAAAAATTATCAGAAAGGTCACTCTGAGCAGTCAGAGTCAAGGACAGAGCTGAACAGCTCCTGAAACCTATAAGGAGCAAACACAGAGCTCACAAGGAGGGAGAAAGCAGAATGAGTTCAAGGGAAATAAATAACAACATGGAAAAAAATTTAGCACTGCTGAGGAAGCATAGGAGACATTTCTCTCCATGTTGTGAAGACCTACAATGGCATGCTGATAGCATCCCCAGAGGGAGCACATCACCTATAACTATGCAGCACTGCACATGCTGGTACTACTAATAAAAGAGAACGGTTCAGATCACAGAAATTAATTAGTTTAGAACTGCAACCACCAGGAAGAGAGCATGCACACAGCAGCATCCCAAAGTGTGTTCTTATTAACAATTCTCTGTCTGGTGTGCTGTTGACAGAATTCTGTCTGTCTCAACAAAACACTGGAAGCAGCTTTAAACTTCAGGCCCCCATCAAACAGCAAGCGGTCTCCCGGCAGCATGCCTGCATGGAAGCTAGTAAATCCAGCAAATAAGGACTCAACAGC
>WBND01001545.1:24883-38477 GCA_013398595.1 Tychaedon coryphoeus
CAGTCCCAGGCTGGCTGTGCCTGATGCCCAGGCTGTCCTGTTCCTGCTGCCGGTGGCACTCAGGTAATCTGCTCCCTGGCCTCCCTGGCACTGAGGGCAGATGGCAGGCATGGAGTTCTGGAGTTCTCCTTCTTTTAATCCTTGTAGAAATGTGACACTCATTTGCCAACTTCCAGTCCTGGGAGCTCCCTGTATAGCCAGGACTGTTGGTAAACTGAGGTATCTCAGTGAGCTCTTCCACTGGTCCTCTCAGTGGAGTTCCTTGGGAGGATGCCATATTGCTCCATGGACTTTTGTGTGCCCAACAGGCGTAGAGGTCCTTAATCACTTTCCCTTGGATTATGGGGTCTTCATTATATATTATATGTAATTATATATTATATATATTCCTGCTCAGGGTGGAATATAGAGTGTAATGCAGTTACATATAGAATGAAGTTCTCCAGCTTGGAGAACTGGTCTTACTTTTAAAGACAAGCCCAAAGAAGACATTAAGTGCCCCAGCTTTTTTGTCACCTTTGGTCACTGTTTCCACCTGCATCCAATGAAGGATGGAGATTCTCCTTAGTCCTCCTTTTGCTGATGCTGTATTTTTAGAAACATTTTTATTGTCTTTCACAGCAGTAGCCTGATTAAGTTCCAATTGCGCATTGGCCCATTTAATTTTATCTCTGTGTAATAATGTCGCAACATTCCTGTTGTTCTCTTGAGTGGCCTGATCCTTCTTCTAAATGTGATAAACTTTCTTATTTAACCTGAGTTCTAGACCCAGCTCTCTGTCCATCCAGGTCAGTCTTCCCCATTGGCCAACCTCTTGGCACATGAGGACAGTCTGCTCTTGAGCCTTTAGAATTTCCTTCTTGGAGAATGTCCAATGTTCCTGGACTCCTTTGTCCTTAAGGATGGTCTCTCTCAGCCAGTCCCCTAACCAGGCCAATGTCTTCCCTCCAGAAGCCTGAGGTGGCAGTTCTGCTGCACCCATCCTTACTTTGAGAATCAAAACCTCTCTCATGTATTGGTCGCTTTGCCCCAGATGTTCTCCAACCCTTCCACCACCTACTGGCCCTTCTCTGTTCCCGAACAACAGGTCCAACTGTGGCCACCTTCCCTTGTTGTCTAGCTCACCAGCCAGTAATGTCAGTAATTTCTGTGCCACACACTCCAGGATCCTCCTAGACTGGTTCTCTCTGCTGTATTTCCAGCAGTTCACGTGCTCAATGGAAGTTCCTCATGAGAACAAGGGTGAACGACTGGGTCTGCTCAGTGAATATTTTGTCTGCTCCTCCATCCTGGTTGAGCAGTCTGTAGCAGACTCCCACCACATCTGCCATGTCAGCCTTTTCCCTGATTCCTTTGCACAAACCATCAGCCCTGTTGGCTTCCAGTTCCTCCTCTTTGTTGCCCATGCTACATTCATTGATGTAGACCATTTCCAGATGTTTCCACAGCTTTTAAGACATCAATAACCCTTGTGTGTTTGGCACCACATGGATCTCCATCCTCTGCCTTCAGTAAGAGAGCAGGCTAAAGGACTTGACTGCCGCAACAAGATGCCTCTGGAGGCAGAACTTTGCAGAATCCTCTTTGGAACATTTTAAGATTTAATTGCTGATAAATATTGTTTAGGTATGATTTCAAACCTCTTTGTACCCACAGTACAGTTTTATTTGGATGTTTTTAGATTATTTATTAGGACATCTTCCTAGATAAAGTCAAAAGCCTTAATAAATTTGATTTAGATGAGGCCTACTATCTCCATCCACATGAGGTCTGTTTCTCTGTCAGAGACAGAAATATGGTTGTTTTGATGTGCTTTACTCTTCATGTTGATGACATTTGCTGGATTTGCCACCTGGTTGCAGAGCACCTCTTTACTGAAGACTGCAGCAAATAGACATCAAATAGTAGCAGTATCTTTCTATCTACCAGTATCTTTCTCTCCCCATTGAGTAGCAGACCAAGACTACCCTTCTTTGGGGTTTTGGAGAGTTTTTGTTAGGGTCTTTTCTGTATGGAGGAAATGTATCATTTTCATTATTCTTCTTTCTAATTGGCATCACCCTTTTTTGTTTTATATTTTCTGGTCCTGTGTGTTCATGATGTTCTTTTGTGTTTGTCTTTACAACTAGGCCTGCTTTTTACCTCCTGCATGACTTTTTCCCATGTCCTTCATAAAAATGTAGCAGTTGTGGTGCAAACAGTTTTGTCTCTCCTGCATTTTCTCCTCCTTCTTTTTTGGAGCAAGGATTTTTTGTGTTGTTAGTATCGCCTAATCGCCCTTTTTTCTGTCAGCTTGTCATCCCTGGGATGCCACCCATCTGCTGCATTTACTTGAATTCTTGTTGGAAATTTTTTGGGGAATGTTCTCTGTACTCTTTGTCTGGAATACAATTACAATTCTTCCCTGTCAGCAAAGAATGAAGTGCATTGGTTTTAATAGTGAGACTAACTCATCATTCATTTCCAGGCATCACATCAAACAGACCAACTCTTGCCATGATCAGAATTTTCCATCTTTTTCAAAACAGTGTTTTACTGGAGAAATGAAAGCCAAATGCAGAAAGTGTGGTGCCTCCTCTGCTTTAAAAATTTGTATTTGTGAAAAGTTTACACAGATATTTTCTGATCATTTCACAAGAAAAAAGCAGCAGAGCCAGCAGTAGAACCAAATCCCTGTGGCCTGCTGCAGTGTCAAAACCATGGATTCATCCATCATTTCTCTCTGAATTACATCTTTGTCACTTAAGAGAATGTAGGCTTCCCTGTATTTGAAGGAAATTACCGATTCCCTGAACAATCATCCAAAAGCAAGCAGTCCACAGACTGATAGGGAAGTCTGGTGATTTGATTTGTAAAGAATCTCCTTTGAAACCTGATGCAGCAAAATCCATCAGAAGTAATTCAGAAGTTGCTTTAAAATTTGCAGGGAAAGTGGGGATTCTTGGGCAAGATTAATTTCCAGATCTCTTATAAAATCTTCATAAAGAACATAAATGGTAGTTTGTTAAATCTGTACTGTATGTTTAATACATGCATTCTGTTGTTTGAGTAGACAAAAGCCATGTGCTTCGTTATGAGGGGTTGTATGGATCCATGTCTTTGTTTTTGCTTCCTTATCTTTATTAAAATCAAACCAGATGGCATTAATCCTTCAAACAAATTATAATTTATTTATTCATGTTCAAAGTATGAGGATTCCTTGGTTTCCCTTACACTATGAATTCAATAATTTTAATTAAAAAATAAGTGGTTTAAACATAAGATATAATTAAATAGATGCCTGCTATAGTTATCACATTGATATGCTCCCTGTCACTGGTTTGAGCACACATTTCCTCCACTGAAATCACTGCTGCCCATACAATCTGATTTCTATACCTCTTCCTACATTCTGTGAGTGTCTGCAGAATCTGGGCCTACGTCCCCTTTCTGACCTCATGCTGATGTCATTCTGCTAATTTTCAATGGAATTACATCCGTGTTAAATCGCCAGCTTTTTTTGGGTTGTTCACTGGGATCCATGTAGAACAGGTCATTTAAAAGGTCATGCATTCTTCTTGTGTGAAAACAGTAGGTGCTTTTGGGAAAAAAAAAAAAGAAAATTTCTTTTTTCTTCCACATTTTATTGGTCTAACACCCACTTTTTAGGTATTAACAACAATATAAGTAAATGCTACTACTCTTGAGAACAGCTGCTAGGCAAACCAAATTTCTTCTGTGAGTTTTTGAAACCCTGCATTTTCCTACACTTAGGGGATAGGGGATTGGATTGGAGATATTTGTAGAAGAGAGAGCATTGCAAAATGCTGACCTGCATTTCCGTTCTATGGAGCAAAAATTAAATTCTCATGGGCTTCAGTGGAACCCAGTGAGCTGTGCTTCCTCTTCTAACCAATGTGGCTGAAGAAACACCTATCTGTGGTGCAGAGGATGATATTCATGAGCTTGTACACTCACATGAGAGAAACTTGGACCATTGCACCCACCTTAGTCTTGCTACCACCATTTCTGGGGCTGTAATAGTTATTTGAAGTTGTAGCTTGGCACTGATTTTTCTTTGAGGGAACCATACCATGTTAAACATGTTACACATCAGTGGAGCTGTATTTTTGCAGGAGGTTTTGCTGGTGTGTTTGTACCTGGTGCCAGAAGATACAGCACTTTTGCTGTGTCTCCGCCACCTGGGCCTGAAACCATATGGCAAAATGTGGAAACCACAATATTCCTGCTAATAATTAATGCTGTATCTCCAGCATTATTTTAAAAATATGCCTATTTCTTAGTTCTTTCAAGTTTGGGAATGGGCAGAGCAGACTGATGTGATTTCTGATGTCTCATTACAGAAGCATGTCAAGTAACAGAAATCTTCTTTCCTCTACTTGTGTTGCTGCTGTTGTCAATTTAACTGCTCTTATGACACAGCTTGAGTTTTTGCTGCATTTTTCCTGGTTTTGGGCCAAACTTGTGAGAGCTCATTGATTCAGTGTAAAAAGAAGCCCAAAACAAAACAGAAACCAAACAAGAAACTTAGGCTAAAAAGAAGAATGCTCCCAAAGCAATGAGTAACTTCTGCATCGCCTCAATGCCAAGGATTGAAACGTATCTACAAGACAATGTCGCTGGAACCTGGGAACTCAAGGAATTCCATTAGGGACATACAAAAACAGTTGAGCTGTTTTTGGTCACTGAAGTTACCAGAATGAGGACAAATGGTGTTAGTGTAACTAAAAGATAATTTTGATTGGTTGTAGGTAGATGTAGCTAGTTGAGATATACACTGAAGATGTCAGCAGAGCACTTACAGGACCTTTCCTATTCGAGCTCACAGATTTTTATTTGTTTATTTGATTACAGCGTGGCTGATCTCCAGTGCTGAGAGAAGACCAGCAAGACATTAAGAGAAGATTTACCCTTTAATCAGGAGTCAAACCCAAATGAGGAGAGCTAAAGCTGACCAGACTTTGAGAGAATCTCTTCATGGTCTGCCTCTCAGAATGACTCCTCTCAGGAGCACAGCAGGCCCCTACAAGCATGGATTGGTGCTTCCAAGAAGGACATTTGCCTGACCTAACTCAGATCTGTGGAGCACATCCAGCTGCCTGGCTTTTAAAAGATGAAGCAGACTCTGGCTCTCAGAGAAGAATCTCTGGTTGACCTGAGGCTCATCTGAAGCTCTTTGCCCTTGACAGTGGCTTGACCGGATCAAGAAGGGCTCAAGGGAGCAGTGGGAGCAGCCTGGAAGGTCTCTTGGTGTCTGGTGCAGGTCTCACAGAGAGCATCTGCCTCGTGGTTTTGCAGCTCAGTGAATGATTGCTTCCTGTTGTCCAGGGGTTTGGACTCTTTGTGATCAAAGGGTGGAAGGGATCTCACAAGGTCATCCAGTGCAATCTCCTGCTCTTATATCCCAGAAACCTGACCAGAGAGTTTAAACCCTCTTTTTTTTTTAAGTACAAGAAGACAATTTGGTGCTCTACAGACACATTTGAAGCTCATAGAGTTAGCTAGTTTAGAGGACTTTCAGTACACGTATTTTTATGTCATGATAGTTGACCAATCATGATATAGTTAGATATATAGATATAGATATAGATATAGATATAGATAAAGATATAGATATAGGTATAGATATAGATATAAAATCTATTGTATATAATTTATATATATTCTATTCTATTCATTATGCTATGTTATTGTATTACTTATTTTTTATTATTGTATAGTTTTTTATGTGTATATAAAAAGCATTATTGGAGTATCCTGTACTTGAGATATTTTTCTTCATGGTGCCTTTTGGAAAGAAATTTCACTGTTAAAGTTCTTTGCTATTCAATGTCAAATTAACTTAATGTGGAGCTGCCCTGCCATCACTGCATGATTTAGAGCTTTTAGAAGATCATGTTATCACTGTGTATTGAATTAATTTTGGTCTGCTCCAGCTAGAGTCCATAATGCAGGTGACTTCTTTGCATTACTTCAACTGTTCTTCCAAAATATTTAGATGGAGAACTAATGATCATTTTTCCTTACAAATGCCTCACTCAAGGAGACCACGGTGAAACTTCCTTGATTAAGACAGCAAGGAATTTCCCTGGCATATGTACATAATTTTACTCTTGGATGGGTTTTTTGCTTCTGCTGAGCTTGAAAGTTCATTAGAGCGGGGATTGTCTCTTTCAAGTATATTAGCACAGTGAAACCATGCTTTATGAATGCAGAAAGACATCCTGTCTTACCCAGCATGGCCCGATGTGCTGCTTGCTCATCAGCCTATCTGATTGCCAGGTGATTGCTTTGCTGGATTGGTAATCTGACCGTGAGAACATGAGAAAACATGAGCTCTCTGAGGATTTTTTGCTGTTGTGAATTTCATCTTGAGTATCTCTGGACTCCTCAGGAAGGTTTAGATAGCAATGGAGACATCAATCAGTTCCATCTCTTCCTCTTCTAGGATTTGCCATGAAGTCCTAACCATTACTGTGTTCTCTATTTTAGACAAAAGCTGTGTCCTGTAGTTCCTTACACTTGGCCACTTGGCTGTCCTGATTCATTGATAATAAAGAATGTGCCACAACTTCTTCTCTTTCTTCCTTTTTTTCTTTTTCTTTTTTTTTTTTTTGCCTTAGGTTGCACTTTCTGTCTTGATTAAACATGATGTTTTCTGCTTATGTTCATCTTCTGACCCCTCCTAGCTTCTGATCATGTCCCTGCTGAGTCTATGCCTCTATTATCATACTGTCTGTAATGCTGTGGACACCTGCTAAGACTGAAAAAAGCACTATTTTTCAGTTGAAACAATTCCCTAGCAGACTATGATTCCAAGAGTTAAGCCATGGAATTTGAATTTTTCCCACTGGGTGTTTAAAGTGCTCAGCACAAGTAACTTTCTGTCAAACCTAACCTGTCAATACTGAGGCATGTCAGCTGACATTTGAGCAGCTTTCTTTCCAACTGGTTTGTTAGGTTTAAAATAATGCTGTCTTTCTTCAGAACTGCAGGATCCAGGCAGACTCAGATATGATCATATTCCTTATAGAATCATAGCAATGATTTGGTTTGAAAGGGACCACGGAGATCATCTGGTTCCAACCACACCTTCCACAAGATCAGGTGTTAACTTCCAGTGAGAGACAACCCAGAACCACATTTTAAGAAGTTTGAATGGACATTTCTTGGAAATTGGATATTATCTTATTTAGATATGGTTAAAATACCAATTTAGGTTAGGCAGAGGATTAGAAAGTTTCTCAGGATTCTGCCCAGCCCTATTTTCTCTTCTAGCCATGGGAAGGTTTTCACACTATTTGAATTTGTTTTTCTTCAATGCCTGTTTATCAAAGGACTTGCATCTGTGTGTATTTAAAATGTGTTTCCCCCCTTTCATTTATGCTCATTTGATCTTTGAATGTGAAAGTCACATTCTTACAGTCTCACATGTGACTGCTTACATTCAGATGTCCCAAAATCAGTTCTCTTTCAAAAATTAGTCTGATGCGTAAAATACTCAGTCCAGTTTTTATGTCGGTTTTTTTTCCCACTAATTAATTATTAGTAATTTTCTATTCCAAACACTTCACTTCTACAAATCATTTAGCTCAACTGCAAAGGGTAAAACCTTCTAAGGATTTGTGCACAACACTTTGATATGGAAGTATCTTGCAGCTGTAGCTGCAAGATTTACTCAAGCAAAAGAATTGTGACATGAAATTTCAGTATTTCTTTCACCAGGTTACCTGAATCAGATGAGGAGAAGTACATTTAGAAATGTGCCTGCAACTCAATGGCAAGTTCATCTTCAGTGTAGAAAAAGATGACCTATTTATTCATGCTTTATACTCCAAATTGAGGGTATAAATATATCCCAAATATGTAATGAGTCAAAAAAGCAAAACAAACAAAAACAAAAAACCGCAACTGTATTAGCTTACATTTAAGACTAGAGATCAAAATATTAGTTTTTCTAGGCTCTACACATTGTGCCCAGTGTTCCAGCCCCTGAAGGAGCATTGAAAGCAGTGAAATTAGACCTTCTAAAGCAGAACAGAAGACTTCCACAATTTAATTTCCTATGAAGTATTGTGATACATTATTGGTATTGGTGCTGTATAATGATTTAATTATATTTTGATTTCAAGAGATGGACTTATTTCCTGGAAACTTGAAGTATCTAGAATATCACATGCAGCTCCAAGGCTAGCTCTCCTTTCCTTCACCCCTAAATTAAACCTATTTTCCTCTGGATTGTCAGTTTCAGCTCAATTTTGTTCAGTATTTTTTGTTTATAATTTCATTGCTTTCATTTTCTTAGTACCTTTGGGGAAATAATTTTGTAGTGGAAAATGAGACAGGGATTGGACTAAATAGAGAAAAATCATCAATGAAATGGCAAAGATGGAACAAAACCATGACTATAAAGCATTGTAGTATCTTTGTCTGTAAGCTGGGCAACACTGGACTTAAAAGTGGTGCTTCTCTGCTCTATGACTTTATTCTTACTTTGTGTTTTTCCTTGAAAAATAGAGAGAATGAGACCCACAGAGAAAAAAAAACAATTAGCTGCAGACCTGTAAGTAGTAAGTAATTAGGTTGAATTTTACTCTTGATATGTACTACAGAGTCTCACAGAGGAATTAAACCATGAAACTGAATTGCAAGTCTGTAGTGAGCTCCTTTCTGAAGACAGTCTTTTTTTTTCTTTTTTCTTTTTTTTTTTTTTATATTGTTATCACTGAAAATTTCCATATGTCTTATCTATACAGAATTCTTGAAAGGACGTTTATAGACATCCTCTGGGATAGGGGACGTGTCAGATTGACATTAAATACCCTGTTGCAAAAGCTCGGTGGTTAAAATATATTGAAGCAGGTGGCAGAGCTCTTACTACACCAAACAGAAAACATGGTGTTTTTCTTTCTGCTTTGAAAGGAACAGAGAAGATCCTGTTCTCCCACTGATGCTCTTGCTCATGCTGACACCCTGTCCAATTCCTCCACCCCTCGGAAGCCTGAATTGCATAATTTCTTATGGGATATTATCATCACTAATTTGAGATCATAATTGAGCAATGTGCTTTCAGGGCTGACACAAAACATTTGGAGCCCATATAGGAGAGCTTGTCTTGCCTCATGGTGCTCTATAAAAACCAACATGAGCTTCCTTAAGCAGAACATCTGAAGCCTGGGGATATAGCACAATATTTCCATCCTTCAGAGCCAGTCAACTCACCATAAAGATGCTGCCCACTTCTCATCTGTGCTGCCCTGGCCTTTGCTGAGCTCACGGATCATCCCTGCCTATGTTAACTGTTCTGGCCTACGAAGGTGGATTTGCTAAGAATAACAGTGGGGACACTTGACTGGAGAAAACCAAGTGTTCTGCACACTGACCTGTAGTTTAGATCTCCTTTTTTGTTTCTATAGGCAGCATTATTTGGTATTTTTGTTCACAAATAGGAGGTTCTGGTGAAATAAAAATTACTTACCACTTTGAGTTGCTTTGTTTTTTCCTGGGATAATTCCTTTTTTTGTTTTTGTTTTTGTCTTTTTGTTTTGTTTTGTTTTTGACAGCTACATTTTTTTTAAAAGGTGCAATAACAATAAAAAAGGATGTAAACCATTTTTCTAGCCTTTAAAAAAATAGAGAACTGTATTTCATCTACCATACCTTTGGGGGAAACATTCAGATGAAATTTAAACATGTAATTTTAGATGAAATTTTTCTTTACATAGCCAATTATATGTTCCCTACTAAACAAAATTTCAACTTCACCTCAACAATTAGTTTGGTCTTCCATAGTGTTAGTCAGTAGAATAAAAATAAGCAAGATATCTGCATATTTTTAATATGAGATAAAGCAATCTGGTAAACAAAACCCAGCAGTCTAAGCACTTCATCCTGCATTACTTTTGGTTCTTCCACCAGCTACCTTTACAAATTAAGTGGAAAACTCTGCCAACCTTTACACCCTGGCATTTTTGCATTCACTTTGCCAAGGTATAAATAACAGCGGGTGCACAGCAAGTGGGAATCATGGTTGCATGGTTTCTTCATGTACATGTGTTTTATCAGAGTATCAGGCTGGGTGGACACATTAAAATAAAACACAATACATGTTTAGATTAAATTTGCCTCTATCATGAGCCCCAGTCTTGCCATTATCACCTCCCAGAGGGATGCTGCGTTATCAGCCTCTCATTAAACGTGAGCAGTTATTTCGTGTCTCCCCCTTACTGCCTACATTTTAATTTTCTGTATTCCCCTTGCACTGTAGACAACCTGTGGGCTAAATGTCTGTACTTGGTGACATTTCCTTACCAAGCAGCCTGATCTGCTGGCCCAGAGAGCATCACTTGATTTGTGGCTGCACATTACCTCCAGCCCCACTCATTCTCTCAATTTGGAGATGAGAACGATGATTTCATGCAACTTAAAGGTGTTTCACCAGGGATGCATTTGCTCCAACAAGCTGTGGGTACACTGACAGCTGACCCCTCCACATTGCAGGAGGCCTTCCCCTGGATGAATCCCATTCTCTGAATTGGCAATTTTCCTCCTTTGGCACAAAGTGCTGGCATGCAGGATTCGCTGTCATGCTGACAGTTCAGTAAATAGCAAAATTAAATCTTCTGACAGTCTCCTGCAGGAATTTCATTAACCATAGGCCCGATTATAGAACTTCATTGCAACTACAGCACAGGGATGCTGTTTAGCTGCCTTACGGAAAACATGCTCTCCACTTCTTTTGCTAGTAGGATGGTCTGTTCTCCACAGATTTATCTGTGCTTCCCATCTCTTGGCAGTGCAGGTTTGTTTTTTTCCCAGGACTTTGAACTCCTATGCATTTTTAAACAAATAACAAGAATTGGGTATTTATCTTTCATGTGTATTGTAGAAAGACACAGTTCACCATCACGGTGTACTGAAATGTGTGCAGGAAATTCAGATATATCTGGCTGTGCAACAGCAAGTTGTGTTTTGCAAACCATGACTAGCTTGGTACTAGTGAAACAGTTTCAGAAGCTTTAGATCCACCAAAAGGAAAAGTCCAATTGCAAAGAATGACTTGAAAACGTAACCAATAAGGGGAAAAAGGGAAAAGAAAGTGAGGAAAGTCAGGAATGAGTTCCACAACACTGCTAAAATGCTTATGGCTTGTGGAGAGAAAGCTGTGGAACAGTAAGGATATTGGTAGGCTGGTAAGGCAGAAGTAGACTCAAAGGATGGATATTTGTCATGGCCTCAAAAAGTAGGATATTGTCAATGGTGGTGTGGGAGACGCTACACTGTACGCGAATATTTAGGAAATGTTCTGAGACATATTTTAAGATTGGAGAGAAGAGAGAAATCAGTGTGGTTAATCTGAGTATAATCCACATGGAGGCTGTGATTTAAAATATGAAGATTTCCAAGAATAAGGTTGTAGGATCTGCAATCTGCAGCAGTGGAGGAAGTAGGCTTACCTCTGAGAGGAGACTGCATAGGGTAGGATGTGTCCTTAAGAAGCTGGAAAGAAAAAGATGAGAGCAAACAATGTAATAACCCTTTATGATACCACCAATTACTGCATAGGAAGAGTCAGGGAAACAGTAAATGAGATCCTTACTAGCTTGAGGTGTAAGAGGAATAATGGCTGTATCAGGAAAAGAACGAGATTTGTTGAGTGAACATATATCAAGGAAAATAAAAATTTAGGAAAGTTCCATTGGAGAAAAAAAATTAACAAATTAATAATAAAAAATATATTATTTCTCCTCTCAAATGCACTTGCAAAAAAGAGAAGTGATTTAAACCTGTATTTGGCTCTATAAATGAATGTCTTTGCAGCACTTCATCGTGGATCTTCACCTGGTGTCTCTTCGATCACACTGGCTGGAGAGAGCTGTGTTTTTCCCCCTGCAGCTACTGTTTTCAAAGAGTAGAAAGATCCAAGAGGCTGGAGTGGAGCAGAGGTAAGCTGTCCTGTGTTATAGAGCAGCACCTCAGGTGTCTTATGAAATGAGACCTCTGACCATTCCCTGTTGTGGGATCTCACCAAGTTGAAACTCAGGCTGCCCTCGTATTTTCATCTGTTCTGGCAGAGGAGAGAGCAGCGAGATGTGGGAGTTGGCAAGTCAGCTTGGTGTTTTACAAGGGGAAAGATCTTCAACACCCTTCTGAGTTCCAGGCTGCAAAGATACCAAGGAAGAACCTAAACATTTAAAATGAGCAAGTGGCTTTGCTGTGCAAGATATGAGTGTGGCCTAAAGAAAGTTCATGTGGATCCAGAGGCACAAAACTGAACCTTGCGAGAGATTCCTGCTGAGAACATTCCTGAGCTGATTCAGCAGCAAATGCCAAAACACTAATTCCATCTTTGGAGACAAAAAGAGCCAAACATGACTGTGATCATATCCGTCCCTTGGGCTGTGGGACTAGAATACCTTCTTCAGCCCTGTGGATGAGTGGGCCAAGGATGTTCCAGGCTGCCTTTGACACCTTTTTCTCCCACCATCTCCTCCAGGTGCAATGTCATCAAAGAATAAGGGAAATATTTTGTGCGTTGCTCAGTCACTGTTCATGACTACGCCCTGAAGCTACTGAATTGTGGTGGACTTGTTTCAGTGCCAGGGCTCCTTTGTTGACCTGGATTCACAAAGTGCTTTAAAACTGAGACTACCACCCTGTGCAAATGCACAAGGTGAACAGGCATTTTGTCCCCAGCTTATCAGGTAATCAGGGAGGCTGACCAAATTCTTTGTCATTTTTTCTCTACCAAGGTAGAGACTGATTGGTCACTTTCAAACTTGGTTGAAAGCCAGATTTCCTGCATGATTTGGGCTGAAATCCTCTGTTAAAGGAGGTTCATACTTCAAGGGACAAATCAAATGAAATATAGTAAAATAAAGCCAACAGGTAAATATATTTTTAAGCTCTTTGAGAAGTTTGTACAAGTTCAAAAGGGCACTCATGAAACTAGAATTTGGTGTTTGTACCAAACTCTTTACTTGCAATGTCTTATCCAGCTTCTATCTCTGTAGGCATTGGGAAAATCTCAGCTGTATGTGGTCTCCAGTACATATGGGAGACAGAGCTGGAGCTTAAGCTGTCTGTGTTTGTAGCTGCATTTAGTGTCTGTGGCAGGGATTTGCATCACGTTACCACACCATCAGTCTCTTCCCAGTCCTGCTACACCTCCTGATATTTCTGCAGAAGTTCTCACAGAAACTGCTAGAGCTCAAGCCGTTGATCTCTCCCTTTCCTTTCTAGCCCCCTCACAACCAATTTACCTCCTACAGAATAAAATCTGGCTCACAAATGGAGCCTGGAGTTGAATTAGATGACATAAAGCATCATCTAGAATATAATGTTACTTTTTATCAATTTCTGCTGCTTAGTATTTGTCAGGTCAGTCCTGCTATTACTGCCCACAGGTCCTATTGTTCACTTTTGTAAGACTTGGATTATCAATAATGATGGAACTATTTTCAACTGTCTGAAGAATCTGATTATTTATGGACTTCTGAAGCCAATTTTAAGCATCCACTTAGACAGTTCTTAACTGTTACTTGGTCCTATCTGGCATCTTCTTCAAGTAAACACCATAGAAAAAAAAAAAACA
>WBND01001545.1:42031-88632 GCA_013398595.1 Tychaedon coryphoeus
ATTGCTGAAAATGGGGCAGAAAAGCCCCAGTTTCACACCACAGGACAGCCACAATCAGATATGGAACCAGGTCACTGAGGCATTATTTTCCTCTCTCACCACTGGCCACATTTCCTCCTCGAATCTGAAAGAATTTGGCTGCAGGGCCCTTGTGGCATCCACTTGAGGCAGGACATTCCAGCCCTGCACAGCACGCCTGAGCCTTTGTAAACCTGGTGAGCCACCTATTCACCAGCTCCTCAGACCCTTCTTACAGCAGAAGTTGTTAAAAAGTCTGAAATGTAAAGTGCTTCATTGTGAAATCTCTGCTGCAATTTCTGCAATTTGGAGAGTTATTCTGCTTGGTATTCCTGGAGCTCTCACTGTGATATACTTTAGAATAATGAGACATCAATTCTCAGACAAGAGGCTGTTTAAAAACACTCCTAATTTGATGGGTTGTGCAGATGAATTAGTTCATTCAACACAACTTTTGCCACTTATGCTGGTGGTGGGACAGGTGTTGTGTCTCCCACCTTTGAGATTCTCCCTTTCTTTCTAAGAATAACTCGTGTATTAGGCATTGTTCTTTATCAATTGAGTTTAGTGTTGAGGATAAGGAATAGGTAAAAGGCAGAGGGTTGTTTGGAAATTAGATGGATCAAAATAAAACCTGTTGAACACTGGATTCTTCAAAAATATCAGGTCCTTCTGGCTTTACCAAGAGTGATTGAAAGCCAAGTCCAAAGGCATTCAGTGATGCTGGTAGGACCACAGCTTTGTCAGTAACTTCTCTAGCTGCACAGAAAACACTGCAGGGAAAAAAGCTTTTTCCCCTTCCCCTTAGTCCTAACCTATCCAGACCTGTAGTGAGAGATGGTCTGACCATTTATTTTCTGTTAAAGGGAAGAGCTGCTCCCAGGATCCTGGTTAGTGGCCAGGAAAACTCAAAACAACAGAGTCTTTGTGCAGAGAAGAGACTGAGTTCCTCCAGGAACAGAAAAGCAGCTGCTGATGGGACAGCAGGAGTTTTTGTTCCTGCATGAGGCTGTCCGTTTAACTGTGCAAAATATAAATTTGATGGCCAGATATGGATCAAATAGAGCCCACAGCAGAGTCCCGCTTTGCAGCAGCATCCCTAGAGATGCCAGTGTCTGCGTGGGTAAGGAGAGCTATATCTTGAGCTGCAGGGTGAAGAAAAGTGCTCATGGGTTGCTGCCAAGCTGCATCTGCTCTGCTGTGAAAGGAGGCTTACATCTCTATGCCTAGTGATCAGAGGAAAAAAAGAAAAAAAAAAAAGCTTCATTGCTTTTGCCAGAAGGAAAACCTTCTCTGGTCCCCTGTGTGGAACAGGTGGTGGATATGGTAGCGTTTATTGTTTATGGTGAGAAACTAAATTCCTGTAAGTGGGTTATTTTGGTGTTTTAATTTTGTAAATAGTCTTCAACCCCAGTATCCCAAGAGCCTGAGCAGCCACTGAGTAAAAGTGTCTCAATTATGTGCAGGATGAATTGAATTCCAGTATATTTTACCAAAATTTCCCTTCTGCGAGGATTGTGTGGTGGTGTTCAAATGGATGGGGGTTTTAAGAAAAGTTGGAGGTTAAGAAAAAGAAATTATGTCTGTTAGACCTTGGAGAAGTTGAGCTAAAAGGGCTAAGAATTGAGGTGGAGGAGAAATGCATTTAAGTGCTTTTAGATGAGCCATTGTGCCTTTGCAGTGCACCCTAAGAACTGAGAATGGGAAAATGGAGAAGGGCACAAACATTCCAGATATACAGAGGTCATGCAGTTGTAGGAGAGACTAGGAATTCAAATTATGGAGCCAGGGGAGGGTGCTCATGCTCCTATTTGCTCTGTCTGAGAATCTCTTGGGTGGATTTGACTGTAGAAGAGTCCTCCAAAAAGTATCTTAGAGTCAGAAGAGATGGAAACCTTTGACGAGAAGCATGGGTCTGCTCTAGAGCCAGCAAACAGAGAAGAGGAGCATCCAGGTGGAGCATTTTGTGGACAGGTGGTTCCTCTGGAGAGGTGTGATTAACTATGACCTTGTAAGTGGTTCATCAAAAGAGATTTCTGGAGTGGTTTGGGGTGTGACTGCTGGAACACAGAATTCACATGCTGACATGCTGTCCACACTGGTGGATATGCACATGAGCAAGAATGCCCTGTTCATGGCATGAGTCATTCAGATGAGGGCTGTACAGCTGAAAAGGTTAGGTCCCAGTGCTTTAATAAGTGTGCTTTAATGATAGTGTGAATTTGGAAGCATCCTAAACATCAAGTCATGTCAGAAATGACAGCTTTGATGGGTAAAGACCTCCGTTGTTCTGCTCGGACAAAAGAACATTTGTGAACTTCCATAGGACTCAGAGCTCTGCACAGGAAAATAGAGATGAAGATCAGAATTCTGCTGCAAATTCACATTATGCTTTTGTTCCACCTAAGCCCCTGGGAGCACAAGGGAGTTTACACTGTTCTGTCAGGAGTCTGCGACCCAGTGAACAACAACAGCTGGACATGTTGAGACTGATGTCAGCTTCTGGATCGCCTCCTTTGGCAGCCTGAGTCATTGCTCTCAAAATGATCCTCTGCACCATGTGGGTGGAGTACAGGACACTCAGGACTGCAAGGTAAAGCTGTTCATGGATGGTCCTGGTCCTGTGTCAGAGGGGTCCTTTCAGTTTTGTGAAGCCTTTACTCCCTACATGCCTGAGTGGTAAAGAGTGAGAAGTTTTTCTCATCTCAGCAACCAGATTTATGTCTTTACCCTATCAATATGTCCATTAGATAACCCCTGTACTTAGAGGTTTCAATCCAGCTTCAGATTTGGCTCCTTGACCAGAACAAGAAGGCCAAAATAATGTCAGGTATAGCATGGATTGAATGACATGTGAGACTCAAAAGGTCACATTTGGCAGGGCTGGGGCCTGGGCTGGAATCTTGGACTCCAGCTCACAGCTTGCTGAACTACTTTTGTATTCCACTGTGAAGGTGAATCATCGGAAAAAACCCCCATGTAACGAGTTCTGGAGAGTTCTTCCCACTAGACCATTGTTTATATTTCCAAGTGCCACAACCTTGCTGTCTGTGGTGGCACAGCACACATGGGATCACAAGATGCTCTGCTCAGCTTATGGTCAGCTTCAAAGAAGAGCTGGATCTCAACTGCTTAGTGAACACATTTACTTTTTTTTTTGGTTGAGATGTTCTCAAGAGGCCCACAGGGCTGCTCAGGGAAGGGGGATGAGCTCAGCAGAGAGGTGGGTGGGCTCTGTGGCTCAGCAGAAATTCAGAAGGCTTTGTTTGTGTAGACTGGCTGTGTGCAGCTCCAAGGCAGCCTCTGGTCTCCCTTCAGAGGTGCAATGGGCCAGTGGCTGCAGCAGGCCCTGCCAGCTGAGATGTGCACAGGCTGCAAAAACATCTTCAAAGCATCTCACTCCTTGCTGTTACAAAAAAAAAAGGAAAAAAAAAAATTCAAGATACAAAAAATCATGTATTTATGAAGAACCCCCCACCAAGCATTTATTTACAATATAAAATTGGTAAAAGGCTTCTATTTTTCTTCCTTTTTTTGTTTTTTTTTTTTTTTCCCCACCTCGGTACACACTCCCTGTAGCAGACATTGTGTATCAATTGGTTATTCTTCTCACCTTTTTCTTTTCCTTCATATTTTATTGTGGGCAGGGGGGGTGATGAAGGAGGGAGAGTTGTTGCTATTGTTGCAAGGAAGATTCTGGAATCTGTGAACACAAAGTATTAGTATTTTAAATAATGAGAAAAAATTCCACATGGAAAGCTCATCTGACTGTGGCAGTTTGTGACTGAATGAGAGAAAAGTGCCCTAGAAGCTATTCATTAGGAATTCACTGGAAGCTCTCAAACAAGCCTGGCAGAAGCTGAAATTGAAGTGGTCTCTGACCTAATTTTCTTCTGCATGAAACATCTGCATCAAGGCACTCTTTGATGTATTCCACTTGGCTCTGTCTACAGTATTGTATCACATGGCTTCAGTGTTGCCTCAGTTTTAAAAGACATTTCCAGCCTGTAGAAGGTAATGTGATGTTACTGTTACCCAAACTAATCACTCAATCTGCTCCCGAAATAGAAACAATAGAGGTTCAGACAACGGTGTCTGCTTTGCAGTCGTTGTTGCTGCCTAAGCTTACGGTTTTAAAAAACCAGATCTGTGATATTCATCTCATGTAATTCATCAACACCAGGAAGGGGAGGGAGAGGGGGGAACTGTGAGCCTTCTGTGTAATAGTAAGTCAGAGGACACAATGCTTTACATGTGTGAGCTCTGCATTCCTCGCTGCTCCAGCCATGCAGTTAGTTTAGCACATTGAAAACAAAAACAGGGAAATGTTGGGGGACGCTGTCATAAAACCTCAACAGAAGGAGCTCCTGGTTTTCATTTTGCTGTTTGTTCTCTGCTGATTGACACCCAAAGCTCACGGTGAAAGAAATGTGAGCATGTTTGTGTAGATGCATGGATGATGTGTGATATATTTTGAATATATATTTTTCCCTTCCTTTTCTTGTCTGCACCACAGTACACATTTCAGATCCTCTCTCAAGCTCTTCTCCAAGTGGTGTATAAAACATAGCTGCACAAAGATATTTCTAAATATATACCCACATATATTTTACACATATCTACACAGATAAATGATATGAGACATTTTTAGGGTCACTTCTTTACTTTGAATGAATAGATCTTAGGCTTCTCCAGAAAGGTTTTCTGCTCAGTCTTACCTAATGGCATGCTGCTGTTTCCCAAACCTTGCTTGTATTATGTGAATAACTGTGGTGTCTTTTGTATTCCACCCCCTGATGAAGAATCCTTTGAAATTCTAAATGACTGTGCTGCAGATTTTAATGTCTGTCTCTTAGAAATAGCCAAGCATTACCCACTCATGGAGCAAGATGTAGCAAGCCTTTTGAAAGTTATTCAGACTGCTTCCTCAGCCTCATGAGTGTGTGTGTGTGTGTGTGTGTGCATGTACATGTGCTGTTTAATTCTCCGAATGTATGGCAGGAATACATTATTTCCCTGTGAATCACTTTCTCTCTCCTCCTGTCCATCTACTCCACTGCCTAGATCTCTCCTACTTTTGTTGACATTGGAGAAATAAAGCTTACTGTCTTGGGAGCTTGTACAGGTATTGTGGGTACAGCGTGAGATGAGTTGGTAGCTTCTCAGTACGGTTCCTTGCAGAGATCAGAAAGAAAAGCCAGCCCTACTGCTACTAATTAGATGCCTCCAGGGTAATCACAGCAGAAAAGTCACGGCCCAAAAGCCTCAAAATAGCCTGCTCCCTGGGGTTATTTTCCCAAGTTTTGGCTGAAACACATCGGGAAGGCAGAGTGGAAGAAAACAGAGCCCCATTCCTGTCTGGCTTTGCAGCTGGCACATACCTGTGTCCTCTCCCAGGTGCTTTTCCTTTAAGACCACGTTTCTTTGCCTCACTGATGTGTGGAGGACTTGTATCTGGTAGCAATGGGTATAATTAATTCCTTATACAAACAGCTGCTCCATCCTGTTGAAATAATGCGTTTTGCTGTGCTAGGAACTGTGCTGTGCACTATGACAGCCAGCTCCAGCTCTGGAGGACTTTCATACAAGAGCTCTGTCCTGAGGCAAGGGGGGACAGGCAGGGAGAGGTGAAGGGATTCATCCCAAGGTCACACTGCAGTAGCCAGGAAGCAAACTCCACCTCATCTCCTGACGGCCAAACTGCGGCACTTTGAGGTTGGGAACACCCTGTCTCATCTTCTGCAGAAAAGCACCAGGCCAGTCCTCCTCAGTGCCTGTTGCCAGCAATAAATCTCCTTGAACTAATTTTGTAAAGGACAAAACCAACATGGAGAAAAAAAAAAATAGAAACCATAAAAGACCCTTTGCATGTCTGTTGTTTCTGGAAGGGCAGTGAGGAGCAGGGCAACTCTCTCTGATCACATTCCCAGATTATAGCCCCCCAAAAGTGTTGTTTCAGAGAGCATATTTAAATAAGGAAAGACAAGATCTTCCAGCAAGCACCGGGGTTGATTTAAACTTCTGCATGGACATAGTTGGCTGTGGATGGTGCCTGGCAGAAGCTTATCATGCCCACTCTAAAAATAACAATCTCCAATGGGCAAGATCTGCTCAGTCAGACCCAGCCTAGGCTCTCAAACAGTGGCATGACATACAAAAGTGTCTGAGAGAGCCTTTGGCAGGTGTGTGATACTGAATAATCCAGAGAGGTCATGGCAGCCGGGCTTGAAGCAAGTGGCTCCAGCCCAGGGTCAAGCCAATTTTTTTTCCCCAAGTCTGAGAGAAGTGGAGAGATGGAATTTGGGGTTTGTGCTATGTTTTATTTTTTGGGTTTTTTTTTTTCTCCTCACAGATCACTCCTTTCCACCTCTGTTTCTATCCCCTAATCCTTGATTTTTCTCTGGATTTTATGGTGGTACCAGACACCTGCCTAGTGTGTGGGACAATCAAACCTACTTATTACTCCCCACTCAGCTTCAGGTGCTTCATTAAATCTGATGTTGTTTCTAGCTGGTTGACCTGAGTTCTTGAGACCCTTGTTTAGCAGAAAGCTGCAGCCTCTTCACCAGTGTAATGCTTCCTCTTTATCAACTCCCTTACATCTGAACCCTGGAAGACAAGCTGGGTTTTGTCTATTCATTTGGCAGATGGTTAGATTCAGATCTTACAGGAACGTAATGCTAGAAATGGAGTGTGTGTATGTTTGTGCTTGTGTGTGGTGGGCAAAGGATCCCAGATAATTTTCTTCCTCTGTGGCCTTTCAACTGCAAGCAGTTTCACACAATCTCTGGTAGGTAGCAAAATTTAAAAAACTGCCTCCCCCTTCTCTTTTTAATTTCTCCCCCAAGTCTGTGCTGTATATACCAGCAGTGTGGTCTAGGCCAATGCTGAACATTTGTGCCTTGGACAATAGCACAGCCTGGCCTGACTATTATCAGCTGCTGTTTTCTGGTTAGCTTTCCTTTTATTCAAGTGCACAATGCAAGCCTTTATCACCCTTCAGTCATAGTGACTCTTGAGGAATACATCTGGTTTTCTCTTTCAGCAGCTCTGAAAAGGTCAGTCTGTTCATTTCTTATTCGCAGGACACCACATTTTTTTCTGAGCTGGAAAGACAGGCCTACACCTTTTCATTTCATCTCGTACATAATTAGACATGGTGTCGCTCTAGAAACCTACCCTTGAAATCCTCCTGAGTAACTCTTTCAGAGACAGAGGAGACGCGGCAAGGGAGCAAGTGAGCGGGGGGGACCACTTCCATCCGGTCTTAAACCTCTTTGTGTGGTCACAACAGCACTTCCCCAGCATTGCCAGCCTGGCTTTTCCCAATTCTTCTCCTTCTTCTCCCTCTCCTTTTCTTTCCCTCACCCTCTTTTTCCCTTCATAACACTGGCTGGCGCTTTCCAAACATACCGTGCATGGCAGAGGCTCTCACAGGGGAAAAAAACCCCTCAGATTATTTGAGCAAGCAAGGTTGCAGTCGTTTTCCTTTCCACAACATCCCACATTCTTCAGGCAGGCTGTAACACAATAACAAGTGTGCCCAAGAGGACAGAGCGTGCAGCAGCTGGTGTTTCACAAATTATCCTGCTCCAGACAGGCAAATGGTGGCTTGAGCTCCAGCCATCCTAGGGATGTGTTTTGGTTCTCCCTCCATGCTGGGTAGGGTGGGCCAAATCCTCTTGGGGTGGGAATCAGTGCTGTCTCCTTGGAGCCAGATGGTCTCATCCTTGCTGGAGGTAATTTTCCCTTCCCACACGCTGCCTGTGCATTCCAGTGTGAGGAGCACCAGGTGAAGCTGTCACCACAGCCTCTGTGCTGGGGAGAAAAGCAGAACTTGGGCAGAACTTGGACAATTCTTCTCCTGGGCAGTGACTGCCAATATTAGCGGATTTTCTTTGTGCCCAGGCTATTTCTACGTGTGCTCATGGTGACGTGGTTGCAATCCATCAGCACAGCTTCCCCCAGGTTGAAATTCTTCCCTCTCTTGTACCTGGCAAGCACCACAGGACTCACAAACTTGGTGAGGGCTTCTCCCAAGGAGGGGCAATCCCTACATTCGAGATCTCTTAAATTGAGTATAAACCTAGAAATCACAATCACTAGGATTTTTTTTTCCTGCTAGGAATATCTCCAAGCCAGATGTGAATGTACCTTGAATCCAAACCATTACTAGTTTGCTGCAGTGCTCTCAAGGAGAGCAGGAAAAGGAAATGCACAAAAGCCAGAGCAGCATCAAGGTGGCTGATGCAGATGAGTGCAGAGACGTCCCATTTCCACTCCAGCAGTTTCAGAGAGCTGGGAAATCTCTTCCTGCCCACCTCAGCCCAGAGATATTGTTTTGAGAGAGTACATAGCAGAGGAAAAGGATAAAATTTGGCTTAAAAGAGGAAAATTAATTCTCTAGCGCACTACTAGCAGTGAGATTGAGAACAGACCTTCCTTCTCCTGCATCTATTTATTGAGTTGTTGAACCATATCTTCTCTAATGGACAGCCTCTCTAGTTAGCTTCACAGAGTGGACTTGATGTACTGCTGCAGTATGGTAGATGTGTTTAAATATCCACCTTTCTTATTTAAGTGAGTTACATATTTTAAAGTGAAGGACAGGCTAAAGACAGAGAATTTATTTTCTGGTATTAAATTTCTTGATTGGTTTAGAACAATATATTATACATATACATATATATATATTTATATATATTTCAAATTAAAGTCTTCCAAGACTTTTACAGATTTACAGTCCTTTAGCTATGAATAATGGCTTTAGGACATAGAAGGAATATTTGAAATCTTTATTAAATTTTCTATATGATAGCTTCTTCTACTAATACAGTCAGACTTTGGGGTTTATCACAGTTTCTATCAAGAATCCTGATTTTCAGGGGTTTAGAACAATGTGGTTTTAAAACCTGCCCACAGCTAAAACACATTTTTGGTCTTATCACACCAGGCTTACAGTAAATTGGTGTAGAAATTAGAAAAGTGCAAGAATAATTATGTCATTTCTGGTTACTTCTTGTAGAAAGCCATAAAACTTCAGAGTCTTGGCCAGCTGTAAAAGAAAATGTTCCTTTCATCTCAGTTTGCCTATCTGGCAATTCATGTTTTTTCATGATGCTGAATTATCACTGCCTGCACATGGGAAATCATATCATGGAAAGAAAGAGACCTGGACCCTGGCTGAGAGCCTGGAGTGCAGTCACCCTCACCATGCTCTCCTGTCCTGAGAAAAGATGGAAAGCAGGTCTTCCTTGAAAAGACACCTCCCTCTGTAACATCCCATGGCAGCAAGCTTCACAAGTTTCACACAGAATTTAGCCATTTAACTGTTTGTTGCATTAGTGTTTCAGCACACTTATTTCTCTTGATTTGTGTTTTTAGGATGAAGAAAGACATGGTGATTCTTTGCTACAGAATATAAAACTCCAAAATTTTTTTTCCTTCTTTTTATTTTTTTAAAGTTTTTTAGTTTTTTTTTTAAATTTATTTACTTTAGTTTTTTAGTCTTTGGGGCCAATGGAGACATCTGTCTGTAGGTGCAGCTGTAACAGGAATAACAACAAATGTAGTAACTTACAAGTATGAGACACACCAGTAGAAGCTGATATAACCACCCATTGCTAGAAGCAATGCATTATTAACATACTTGGCTATCAATAAAATACTGATATAATAATTTAAACCTTTATTTAAAAAGCCCTTTCAATATCTATTGATGACTTTGCATTAAAATTGTTTTCAATTTGGAAGATGTTGCTGTGACCAGCTTGAAAGGTGTCATTAAGTTTTTTTGAAAAATAATAGCTATTTTTGTGGTGGTCAAGCTTGTAAGACCAAAAAGATGCATTTCCGTGGGGAGGAGGAGCTTTGTTGAGGCTTTGCTAGTCTCAGGACATAAGCAATAGAAGGTTTATAGTTTCCAATTAACTCTTCTGTCAGAGATGGTCTAACAAATGCATATCTGATTTGGCTCAGAGAATATGCTCTTAGCTTTGAAGTATTTCAAACATAAAGAAAAGTTCTAACAGTGGAAATATTTTCTGCTTTTTTCCAACTGCACCTGGCTTGTCTGTTTAAACAGATGAATACAACTGGCAAATGTTGTCTACAGTGAGGTCAGTTTGATACTTCTGGAACCCTTTATTCAAAAGGACTGCTTTTCCTAAGTAATTTCCAGATTTCATTTCAGCTGGAGATGGGTGATGTCAAACCTGCCAGCATTTCTTAGCAAGTATGAAGCCTTAGTTTCCCATCACATCTTCTAGGTACATAGACAAGTTTGCTCAGACGTGGGCACTGTATTTCCCCTGGCAACCTTAAACAGTTGTAGGCATTTCTGGCTTGGCAGGTGCCTGAGCAAGCCTCACTTGTGGGTGAGTAGCCACAGCTACAAGGCAGAGGTACTTGCCTGAAGCACTCTTTGTGTTTCAGAGAATCCTCTCCTCCTGTGAGAAGCTGTGGAGAGCTTTCGAGCATCCCTGCTCCTGATATTGCATAAGGTAGAGCCTTGTCTCTGCCTGTCTCTCCCTGGGAAAATGCATGTAAAAGTAGGAAGGAATATGCATTTCCATGTGCAGCAAGTGAATAGGACAGCCATTGACTTACTGGGCAATTTAATCTTGAAATTTAGGCTGTCTTCAAGCAGGGACCGTGAAACTCTCGCTTTGATGGAGGCCAGTTTTTTCTCCTCTCCTTGGTTTTTACGCATTCCTCAGTGGAAGTCCAGAATTACACCTTCCACCTCCTGCCTATCCCTCCCCTCAAAATGATGTGTGCATGGACATGTGACATGAGGCCACAGGCTATGGCCGGCCTGCCAGCTGTAAATTCCACGACCTGATATGACAGCATCAAAAGGGTTTTCCATCATTTTAATTTATTTTTCTTCCCATTCTATAAGTTCTAGTGAATCTGATGCTGAAATATTTTATTTTCCTTTTTTTTCCTCTCCAGAATTATTCATGTGTTGCCATTGTATATGCTGTTGAATTGCTAATTAAATGCTATTTAGAGTTAAAAATGAATGAGACTTTTGTATAATTCTTTTTTTAAACATCAACGTTTTTCAAGTATGTTCACAATCAGAAACATATCTTCATGATTTGATTCAGAGGAAATGGCAACAAAAGAATTATCTACAGAGTAGTTTTCAATAATTTATCATTCCATAAATGTGCAGAGCCATCACCTATATTTAGGGATATTATTTTTTTGTCCTTTTATTGGAATCGTATATATGTTAAGCCTACCTGCATAGGTTTGCTGTGCCACTTGGGTGGCCAGATGAAGTTCAGGGTCCACACATGCATGGGGTTTTAGAAAATGTTTTCTCTGTACACCAAAGGCCATGAAGTTCACAAAACCACTGACTAGTCTGTGGGAATGCAAAACTTCAGGTCCAGTTTTGGTATGTCTTCAAGATCCTTGCACTGGCCCAATGAACAGGACAGCAGAGGTGACACTTTTGTGGTGTACCAACAGAAGAATGCCAAGTTTTCGTGCTGACCTGGTGCTCTCCTGTGTACTGCAGAAGATCCTGGTACCAGAGACTACATCAGCCTTTATAGTTTTTCCTCAGTGACTATATTCAGAATATGAATGAAGAATTTCAGTGTTTGAGCCTTTTTCTTTTTCTTTTTTTTTTTTTTCTTTTTCAGGAAAGTTCCAGAACCGCTGCTGTGTGGCAAAAGATGATGAAGTGAGCCCTCGCTGGTTGTGATCACAGGAGGAAGGCCTTGAAAACTCAGGATAGAAACCAAAAGCAGCCAATGTGTTATTTCACTATCACTGGAGGTTTGATTCATGACACTGTATCACTTGATGACAACAGTGGTGGCCTCTTCCACTCCTCTGTGTGTGTCACCTCCCTGCTGCATTTCACTACTAGCTGGAATCCCAAAGCTTGTCAGGGCAAGAGACATCTCTTGTGTACATATGTGTGTGGTGCCTGGCAAACAGGACTGCTGCAGGGAGCTTCAGCAGCACTGCTCTGCAGATGTTATTAGCAGCTCACTGTGACAAAACACAAAGGGCTGATCGCACGTCTAGGCACGGGCTCAGATCACGTTTCTGGACTCAAACAGCCCTCCAGCTCCAGGATGTTGAAAATTGGAGCTCAGATACTCACAGGGTGTCCTTTACACTTGGAAAATCCCAGGCTGATGTTGAAGCATCTCTTCCCTCGCTGGTGTTTCTACAAGGTGCAGATAACATTGCTACAGGCTGTGAAGAGCTCAGCAAGAAGAGACTGGAAAGTCAGTGTGGGGTTTTGTGCTCTGAGGGTATAAATTAAACAGTTCTTATTGCTTCTTTGCAGTTCCTTATGTGTTAATCCAGCCATCCCCTATCAGTCTGTGAGGGAGGCTACTGACTCTCTTAGAGCTCAGCATCATTTGTTTTCCCCATGCCTTGCTCCTATCAGAGAGCAAACACTACTGCTGTCACTTAGGAAAATAGGATTTTGCCTGCTGTGCTTGAGAAATCTTCAGCACCAGTCTTATTGTACAGGTTCCAGGAACTTCTGTTGTAAGGCTGGGATTCAGCTGACTGATCTATAGCTGCAAAGCTTCACTGCTTTACTGCACCAGCATGAAATGGAAATGTTGTAACATTCCCATCTGTGAAGACTTGCCAAAACAGTTTAGTGTTTCAAAAGCTGAGTACTGAAGGAAGACAAGATCTCACTACAAGCTGTGGGAGCTGGGAGAGTTTATGAAGCAGAAAGTATGGGCTAAGGGAGAGATCAGACTGGTGATAGTTTACTGGCCTTGCAATTCTTTTAAGAGGCACTAATGGTAGTGGACTGCTACAGTCGAAGTAGACCCGGACTCATTTAAGGCAGTACCATGAAATTGGTTGCAATAAAATTATGCATTAAATGTGCATTATGTTTAATAAGACTGTATTGCACTCCCAATGTTTACTCTGTGCCCATTGAGGCTGATCCAATTTTCTAAAGTTCTCCAATTGGTTCGCTATCAGGTTTTCAGCCAGAAGGTCAAATTTCACTCGCTCTTAGTACATGCCTCCATTACTTTGCTAAGGCATTTACACTCCATATTCATTACCTCTTCCTCTTTTTTATCTATCTCCTGTAACTTGACTGCTCCAAAATGCTCCCTGTAGGTGGCATGTTTGACACAAATGAGATCAGTCTTTAATAGATGTCAACTTAAGAACACACACATGTGTGAGCACACACGTGCACCAAGGGCGCAAAGAGAAAGAGTAGGGGGGAAGGCTATTTCCAGACCCACATTGTAGGTAATTTTATGTTACTTCACTCAAGGTGCATGAATGACCTCTGTGCAATCACGGGTTTCGGATATGAAACTGGGAAAGTAAGTAGAGAGCTGGAATATATGTTTAGAGCAGTATGTGATCATGACTATACCAAACTGGGAGCTGGATTGTTTTAATCAGAGGCAATGATAGTTTTAGTGTTCAAAAAAACACATTATTTCCCAACATCTCAGCAAACTCTATCAGCACTGAGCTCAATGTGTGTAGCACAGGCAAGGAACCAGCAGGCGAACTTTCTTAGGGCTTTGTCTTTCTTGGTAAATGCTTTAGCAGGAAAATACAAGCCTTCTTGTATTCTGTCCTCCTCCATCAGGGGATCATGTTGAGAGAATTCAGCGTGTCTAACAAGTCTCAGCCAATAACGTGGCATTCATCACTCCAAAACGGACTGTCCCTGTTAGCAAAGCTGGCTGGGCTGCCCAGAGGGAGGCATTGTCTGGGACACTGGGTACTCTGCCTTGGCAGGGAGGTCTATGCCTTGCCTTCAGCTTGATTAGGTGGAGAAAATGCAGTGGAGGCCCTGAAAAGTCTTGCCAAAGTCTCAGATAATGAAGTGTTTGAATTGGCTGGCTGCAAGGTGTGTCGACTCTGCTGTCACCCACATCTCTGTCTCCAGGCTGGTGCAGGTGTGCCCATCTTTGCTATTAAGCTATCTGCTGGCAGGCTGCTAGTTCTGCACACCCAAAAACTGCCCCAGAATCTGCTGGGGAGCCTGTAGGGTGTGCTGGACATGGGAGCCTGGACATGATGCCTTAGCCACCATGAGAGATCAAAGTCACAGCGGCTGATGCTTTTCACAGTACCCCCTCTCCAGAAGACATCTGGGGCTGCTCCACAGTACCTGGACACCTCTCCTCACCTGTGTCTCCAGAGAAGACTTCCCTGCACCACCCAAAACTCATGGGAGCTCAAGCAGAGACATCCATTGCTTCTGTCTCTTAAGATACAGACAGGGTGAAAACTGCTGTCAGCTCTGTGCAGAGCCACATTTTGGTGTCACTCTTCTGCAGACCTCTCAGTTTTTATGTGGAATTATCAGTCTGTAGGTTCAGCAGCATCATTTGCTGCTGGGAGAGATATTGATACTCTTTTTTTAGTTTAAAATGCTTTATTTTTGTAAGATACTGAGCATCTCACCTATTTTATGAAAGTGCTTATGGTGTTGTGAGGTGGATACCAAAAGTGTCCCCAAAGGCATTGCTTTCAAAAAATCTCAGGGAAACTATGCTATCCACCTCTCAAAAAGGGAATGATGTTTCCTGAACACCATCTTTCACATGTAGTGATCCTGATAAAGCATTTGCAAGGGTTCAAGGGTTCACACATGCAGCTCTGGTTATTAGCCCTCCTGTTATTAGCCCTGCTGTTGCTTGGGGCTCTGACTCTCTGCTGGTAGTGGGGAGGACCAAGAGGCTGAGCAGGAGATCTACAGACCCTGAGCTGCCTCAGCCTCTGCAGTGTGTCTTCAGCCCATATGGGACACAAGTGGGTCCCCAGTGCCTCCAGATGGCCCAGAATAACCTTTGGCAGAGGACTGGGACAAACAGCTGAGGCAGCGGCTGCCTTAGCTAAATCCATCTGCAAGCATGAGTCAGAGCCCTAAATCCAAGAGCTTCTGGTCCCCACCTGCCTTGCACTTGTCCTTTCATTTTTCCTGAAACACTGAGCAGTGGGCCTATTTCCTCCTGGCCCTCTGTCCAGGCTGCCATGCAGTGCCCATCTTGTCTTGGTTGAGATATCACATTGCTGCAGAAGGTAGTGCTGCTGTCAGCTGATCCCACGCCCGTCCCAAAGGTCTCACCGTGGAGGGACAGGGTCAGAGAGCCCTGAGGAAGAAATGGGACAGCTGTTCCTCTGGCTGCATTGGGAATGCTGGAGGAGATATGTCCAGTTAAAGTTGCACCTCTCAAGATCTTCCCACTCTCAGGCAGTCAAAGGCTCTTGGCTTCAGCCAAGTTTCCTCAGTGGACATTGTTTTTTCGGATGAAGGTGTTCCCAAATGAGGAGGATGTGTTCACAAACACATGTAATTATTTTGCTTGAGTTTTCCACTGGGATGCATTTTTTCTAGCCTTGTCCCAGCTGTTTGTGTTTGGTACTGCTAAGTTGAGGTTGAGGGGTTGAGGAAGGACTAAACCTCATTCGTGTGTCTGCTAGTCAGAGACTTACAGAAAAAAAGGTACAGTTTTGATTTTTTATTTTGGCATATTAGGTTACATTGCTGAGAACAACAAAGGCAGAGAGCCTCAGCTATCTGGTTTCCATGCATAGGAAAGAACAACCTAATCCTTTTCTCCCTGAAATCAGCAGAAGAGATCTCACTGAACTCAGTCTGACTTGCACAAGGCTACAAATAAATACTTCTTATTCTGGTGCTTTATTTCTTTACTATTGTTGTTGTTATTATTATTTATTAATTATTATTGCCATCTTTGAATATTTTTCTTTCTTTCATCTTTTTCTGATTCACTTTTTCATCATTGTGTTCCACCAGAAAAGTGGGCTGTAAAACATGTTTGCATGATGAGAGATGGTCCATGCTATTATATTCCATGATTTACACGTAATTTTTAAATTTATATATAGTTGGTAGAAGGCCAGTGTAGTCATGAAAGCACAGTTGATACATATTTTGGATTAAAACTCCGTTATCAAATAATAGTTGGTCATGGGGAAAAAAAATAAAAGGATCTAGCCTCCTTTATATCAAATATAGATTTGGATCTCAATGATTTGTAGTTTGGGGCTATTTTTAAAAATAATATATATAATTTGCCTTGAGCATGCCAGTCAACCTTAAATTCTTCCACTGTCCTGTGCAGGAGAAAGTGATGTTAACTCTACCAAATAAAAGGTACCTTGTGACTTGCATGGAGCCAAATTTACTGTAGGAACCCACAACGTCCTTCAGTGCAACCATCAAAGCAGAGGGAGTAAGACACCAAGACATACAGCCTTCAGTTCAAAGGACAATAAAGCCCTGTTTCAGCACAGCCAGGCACACTCATTTCAACCTGAGTCAGCGTGAGGTTGTAATCCAGAAAGGTGCTTACACACATGCCTGCCTGTAAATAAATGCTTAATCCCATTGGAATCAACTGGGCCCCAGCTCAGTTTGAGCTTTCTTTGCAGTGCTGGGCTTAAACGTATGCAGTGAAGGGAAAATTGCTCACAGCACCCTCATCTTTAACAAGCGTGATGGAAAAAGTTTGCTGAGAAATCAGCAGGATTTTGGCTAATGTGATTAAGTGCTTTTTGGAATCCAGATTTCTGCAAACCCAGGCCCATGGATGCTGTTCAAAGCCTGCTGAGGGCGATGGGTGCTGGACCAGACCCTGAATGCAACTGGGTTTTCTCACACTCCTGCAACTTCCAGAAAAAAGAAAAAAATAAAAATTTAAAAAAAAAAAAAATTACTGAAAATATTTCAGAAGGAAAAGGTAATCAAGGGTTTATTTTATTGCTTCACCACCTTTCAGAAAAACAGCTGATGAATGAAACAAATGAGCTATGAGAAAGGAGCTGATTCTTTTCTTTCTCTTCTCCAAACAACTTGCAGGCTGCTAGCTCTGGTTTCTGCTCTCCCCAGAGCTGAGATCAGCAGGCTGAGGATCATGTGAAGAGCAGAGATTATGCAGGAATAAACTGTTCTCTCACTCCTTCCACCCCTGCTCCTTTCTGTGTTCCTTGTTGAAAAATAAGGTTCCTTTTCATGTGTTAAAAGGGAAGGATCTTTGTGTCTGATAAAAACTAAATAGAAACTGGAGGACTAGACGTTGTCTGTGGCTCATACCCATATGTCCTATAAACCTCTGGCAAGCATGTGAAGAGTTCTCCAAACTGACAGTGCACACAATGTCCAAATCTAATTTGAACTGCATGGTGCAGCTTCAGCTTTCAATCACACAGCACTTCCTCTAAAACACTGTCTGCAGCTACATTTCCAAATTGGGACATTTTTGAAATTGCTCATCATGCAACTCCCTCAATAGACCAACATATGTTTCAGCAGAATCAACAGGCTGACAAACTCCAGGCCACTGAGAATTTTATGTATCAGGGAGCGCGTGTCGCACATGAATCAAAGTGCATGTCATGCTTTGGGATTTGGTGCCTGTCCATCTAGAAACATTTTCCAACAATGGTTATTAATTATTGAGATGCTGTAAACAAGTCACCCTTCCTCACACATCTTGTTTCAGCTCTATGAAGCAACAGAGAGCTTCATGCCAAAATGACACAGTCAACCCGGAAAAGGCTCACCCCACCTGCTTCACTCTGAGCACTGTGAATGGTCTTATTGTGCTTGGTCGCACATGCTTGTTAAAATTAAGGGCTGTTGTCAGTTTTTTGTGGGATTGACATGTGAAACACTTGGAGAAGCCAGGGTGGGGGTAGGAGGGTAAAGGAGACCAGTCATCTGCATGGTACAAAAGAGAGGAGTTCCAAAGGTCTGGGGATCAGCTCCCATTTCCATCTGAGAATTGGCTCCTCATTGCTCCTCAGCAGTGAGGACATCACTCGTGACTGACCTCTGGGAAGTGCTCAGAGATAAAGGCTGATGAGCACTATNGCTCCTCAGCAGTGAGGACATCACTCGTGACTGACCTCTGGGAAGTGCTCAGAGATAAAGGCTGATGAGCACTATTTAAAAAAAAAAAAAAAAGGTATAAATAATAAATTTTTAAGTTTCCTTCTGCTTACTAATATGTATTGTTCTCTATCTTTTACCACACCAGAAATGCAGAATTTAACCACACTGAGGTAAAAATTTAGGTTCCACATGGATTTGGAAAATGGTATGTTGTAAACAGGAGTTGGGAAAAAAGGGACCTGTGAACTGAAGAGTTTTTCTGAGATGGAAACCCATTTCTGCTTCATCACCGCTTGCAACAATACCATCTTTTACATAGCTAATTTACTTTCTTCATGAAAAGCTTTATTTTGCCTTCAGTTGGGGGTTAATTTTAAGGCAAAATTATGGTTTTGTTTGTTTTTCTGTTGAGAATGGCTCCCAGAACACTTGGCAAGTAGTGAGGATGGTGAGTTTTCATTTCACTTTCTTCTGGAAGGACATCTATGAAATATTTACTGATGTCTGTCACAGATGGGCCATCAGAGATTGTATCATGGAGAGCAGCTCCTCTGCCAGACAGACCTTCTGTCTGAATAGAGCTGAATGCCTTCATTTCCCACACAGTTAAAAAAAAAAAAAGCAAAGTTGTTGTTTTTTTTTTTTTTTTTAATAAAGGGGATCTATTGGGAGAGTGAATTAGCAGCTGTATTTGGAATTTTACTGTTATAATTTCATTTCCTCTCTGTTGATGGATGGTCCTTTTGTCATTTCAAAACACAGTGGTTCACCTGAGCTGTGCATTGAAGATCTCAGAAGGTGGAAACTGGGAATGTCAAGTCTTGGTTTAAATTCTGTGGTATCTTAACAAACTCCAGCTGCATTGGGAAGCCAAACATTTCCATACACCTCTTGGGGCAAATGTGGGAGAAAACAATTCACTGTTTCCTTGAGGACTGTATTTCTCTAGTTGTGCTGCTGTTATACCATGCTACTAAGGAAACAGAGGCTCAGCTTTCCTACATGAAAATTCCAACGTTTATATCAATCTCTTGCTGTAGGAAGTTTAAAGTGGTGCCATGGAAAATAGGGAAGAATATGTAAAATATAAACAAACAAAAAAAATTAGTGACACCTCTCAAAGGCATTGCTTAATCTAGTGACATGTATGCACCAACATGGCGAGATGGATATCCCTAAAACTTTTCTTCCCCTGACTTTTGTTTCCAGAAATTATCTGTCTGTTACTTGTCTCACTCTACCACGTCAAGGAGGAGACAGAAAATTCCAGGAGGAGGACTCATCATGAGGATGAGCTCATCTTCCTCAGGTGTTTAACCAATGTTTCTTTTTGGTTAGGAAAATTTCTGAGCTGTGCTTAAGAAGGCAAACTCTCTCTGCTTTGGTAGCCTTCTCAAATGTTTTGGCTTTTGTTCCTGGAGTGTTACTTCAGGTCAGCTGCAGCAATCTAGAGCATTAGTGTGCCATTAGTGTGGTGGAAATGAGGG
Source organism: Tychaedon coryphoeus (assembly GCA_013398595.1). Lineage (NCBI taxonomy): Eukaryota > Metazoa > Chordata > Aves > Passeriformes > Muscicapidae > Tychaedon > Tychaedon coryphoeus. The sequence continues at coordinate 61,436 of WBND01001545.1, forward strand.
TGAAGAAATGTTTTCCAATGCTGGAAAATAGAACGTCCACAGAATGAAAAGCTGCTTTCCATGTTCTGAGCAGAGGAAGATGAGAATATCTTGAACTGTGCAGGGACTTGGAGTCCTTGGGCTTTGGTCTGGGGATCCTGACTGAGGTTTGGCTTCCCCAGTGCCCCAGCTGGCACAGCATTGTTGTCGCACACAGGGGAATATGTACCCAGCAAAGTAGTCCTTCACATAATGGATATAAATATGATTCTTGGAATTTACCAAACAATATGCAAGAGCAGTATTCCCAACAGGCTGGAGGGGAGCAGTTAAGTATGAAGGAAACACCTGCAGAAGTGGGTATCCATTGTTTCCTTTTGATGTTTATCACTGTGCCTAAATCTGAAAAGAATAGGCTTTTGGCCTTCAAAAACAATTTCCTTCCTAGTCTTTATGGCCTGGAGGAATCTGTCCTTCTCAAGCATTCCTGTTTTGGAGACAGGGAAATTGTCTCTCTGCCTGGGTGAAATGTCTGACTCCTCTCAGGACCAAGCAGGTACCTTTTATGGATCAGGTCATTCAAAATAAAGGGCTGTGGTAAGTAATACCGGCAAAGTGCCTCTCGTGGTGGCACATGCTGGTTCTCCAGGATTCTCCAGGACAGTGGGGCAGCAGCAGCACCCACAGGAAGGCATGGAGGTGGATGAAGATTGGGACCAGGCTGAGGCTGCCATGCGGAGGATTCCAGGCTAGGGGCTTGACAAGCACAGTCCCATCCTCCAGCACTTCTTTAGCACTCTGACAGATGAAAACCACCAGGAAACAAAGGGACAGGCCAATCCTCATGCATTTTTGATCAGCAGAAGGGCCTGACCCCCTCATGGTGCGAGGTCATGGGCAGACCCCCCCTTTGCCTTGTCACCTCTGGAGACAGAAACCATTCCTCCAATGCCAGCCAAGTCTGCAAGCCCTAAATGCTCACACAGCTCTCCCTTCTGCCCAGTTCCATCCCACTGTTGCTCTGCCTGCCTGAGATTTGTCTTCTCTTTATAGCACCTTTCATTATTCTTTTGACAGGCCTTGAAGAGTGATGATGAGGAGGCAGGGGCAGCCGTCCAGTGCTCCCAGTGGTGCTGTTCAGCTGCACGGTTGTTTTTTCTCAAGCTGCCAGCTGGTCCTGACACACTGCTAGTTTCCCGCCCCCCCACCACCCCCCCGAGGCATTCTTTTGGTGGAAGCTACCTTTCTGACGGTTAAATGGAGTGGGGAGTGCCGCTGAGCTGCCTTCTCTTCCACAAGAGCTGTGCTGCCAGCTTTCTCTTTGACTGCGCCCCACCACTCCTCATCTGGTTCCCCTGCATACACAGATGCTTTTGGCTTCTCTTCCTTTTGCTTTCTTATCCAAAATCTTTCTTCTTTCCACTCTTCTGCTTATCTTTCCTCGAGCTTTAAAAACTCCGGAAGGGAAGTCATTATTCTCTTCTCCTTTATGCTGATAGGAACAGGAGCAGGGCAGAGAATGGATGTAAACAGGACAGGGTATGTCAGCAAGGCTCTACACATGGCTGTAGCTCTCTCCCTTCTGCTCCTTCAGCCCTGATGGTTTATTTAGGCTACCCCAAGTTGCTGAAGATGACAACTATGTGCACAGTGCATGTCTGACCAGATCTAAGCGCCCTCTGCCTAAACTGGAAATCAGTCACTGCAATCATTCCAAGGTCATTTGTGCCCTGCACTGAATTATTATCTCAGGCATGGTGCTGTGTGCATAATTTCGTGATGTCTCACAGGCTTCATAAAGTTTGGGCAGTACAAGCCCATGGCTGTTTGCAGTGCTCTTCTTGGATATGATGTTTTCAAAGTGACGTCATGTTCCAGACAAGGATCACAAAAGCACACATATTTGGTAGCTATGCATCTCTCACTGGGCACCCCAGCACACACTTGCCCCCTAGACTTCAAAATTACTCCTGTGCTGTTGTTTAATGTGGTGGAAACTTCGAAGTTGTTGAGGTAGCCAAGAGGGTACCAATCACACCCATGGACAAAGAAGGGCTCTCTGAGAAGGAGGGATGTGGCTGGCAGGCAGGGCCAGAGGATCATGGCTGGTGTATGTCAGGTGTGTGAGGAAGCCCATGTACCTGCTGTTCCTGCTTTTTCACCTGACCTCCTCTGCTGGTGCCCCACATCACCATTGCACAGTTACTTTCAGTGACCAGAAGTGGGTTTACTGGTAAACTCAAATGAGAAGAAAGAAAAAAGATCTTCATCTCTTTCAAGATCATTGATCTTGCAGTGAATATGTATGGTAGTGAATTAATGTGACATGTTGTATATTGGATATATTTGGTATTATATGTTGGAATGCATTTTATATGTAATGTGTTTTGTTCTGGTTTTTTTGTTTGTTTGTTTGTTTGTTGTTGTTTTTGTTTGTTTGTTTGTTTGTTTTCCTCCTGCATGTTCTGGTCCTGCTAACAGGTTTGCTGATGACACCTTTGATTCGCATGGTTTAGCAGCCATCAGAAAGCACCACCCAGATCAGGTCAAAATGTGCCTAACCCCCCAGGTTCATTTACAGTAGCAACACAAATCCGTATGAGACAGCATGAGACTATCATCCCATTCAGACAGTAACAACCACCTGAAAACTAAATCCATCTCCCTGCTGCTGTGGCAAATTGGCCTGAGAAGTCTCCAAGGCTCCCTCTCTTCAATGGGATATCAAGGAGTTATTCACACAGCTACATTTGAGTTTGCAGTGCACAGCAAGGCAACCAGGAAAACGCATGAAACCACCACACCTGGAAGAACAGGTTGGTCAACATCACAAATCTCTAAGTATTTTTTGATTGGCCCTAAATTATATGCAAACTTTTCCCAGCATTTGTCATGTCTGCTCATGGAGTAAATACCAGTGTGCCACTGTGGAATTTGTACATGTTTATGCAGCCAGCAGAGTAGGGATCCTTGAAAATTTTAACCTCTGTTTTTTTTAAATACATATTTACAATTGCCTAAATCTCTTGACAATGCTGTGGCTTGACAGTGCATCCTTCAGATGCTATTATATCTCAGCATCACCAGCAGACCCCAACCACAGTTGATTCCCACCAAGTTCTGCCCTGGATTTATTGTGAGAGAATCCAGCACCAAGATCTTCATCTAAGGACAGAGATGGGAAAGCTGCTGAGATATGCCTGGCTCTGTATTTAATGCTGGCCACAGAGCACTGGCTTCCTCCTGAGCATTGAGGTGACAGAGGTTTCAGTTTCTAAGCATTTTCCTTGACCTTTAATTTCCATAATTTCATCGTGCTGGAGCAGTTGTCTTGGTTCCTCTCAGTCCTTCTGAGTCTTCTGAGAAGACTTTTAAGTTACTAATTAATGCAGCCACAGGAGCACTTCCACAAAGAACAGCAGTGCTGGGATAAAAGCAGTGCGGAGCAATGCATTTGCAACTGGAGTAGGGCCTTCTGCATTTACCAGCACCAAAATAAAAAACTCTTGGGATGCAGCAATCTGAAAGGGAAGATGAGACAGTTTAGTTGTTGATTTGCAAGGTGTTCATGTGGTCTTTCCCCAGCTAGATAGAGAGAGCCTGCTCAGTTCTCATTATGCTTTGCACTCCAGAAGATGCACTGGAAGAAGTGCAGTGACTCAGCTGAGGTGAACATTTACTGAGGGTTATTCTTGTAAAGGAAGTAAGGGACATGCAGATTGCCATAAATTTTGTTGATGTAGAGAGAGACTGGAACACTGGTCAGCATTACGATCTTCTGGTGCAAGTGGTGTAAAAGCCACCCAGCAATCCTCATTTTACCTCCTTCATCTAAGACTTGATACTTAACCTGGCTTATTCTCTTTCACCACTCTCCTACGGGCACCTCATCTTCTCTACAGTGTTTCAGCAGATGAAATTGCTCTCTTCCACTCCTACCACCGTCCCAGAAGAACTCCCAAATGGATATAACCATGCTGACCCTGAACAGCTTTTTGTGGTTTACCCCTCATCCTTTGACGGTGCAAAGTAACCAGACTACCAGAATAACTCTTCCTTTTGTTGTCTGTGCTCAGAAGTGACAACAGCACAGGGTCTGCAGCCTCAAGGAATTCTCAGGGCATCAAATCCCCATGGTCAGAGTTTGGCTAGAGCTCCAAACAGCCAGGTGGGCAAGGGCACAGAGTGTCTGGTGAGCAGCATTTCTAAATTACACATATAACATCCATCAGAAACATTGTTTTGTCATTATGGTAATGACTAGTTAAGCTCCTCTCAGTTTGTCATTCGTTCACCACTCTACCTACAGAACATCTGAAGGTTCTAGAAGGACAAACTTACTTTTATCCTTCACATTTTTGCACATTACAGCAGTACTTGCATAAATGTTTGAGCAATTTTTTAATGTTTGCTAACCCTTGTACCTTACTCCCTTTTTGCCCTCTCTTTTAGAACAGAATATAAGCATTTTTATTCGTTTAGTTTTTCACAACAAAAAATAAGATTATTTTTTTCGCAACAGGCATTAGTGATCGTGCAAAAACTCTTTATTAGCCTAGATTAATCCACCATTCAAGGTAGTTTTAAGCAAGCCTCAGCTGGCCTCATAATGATTACAATGAAACAACAGGCCTTGCAAACCTCATAAGAGTTGCAATTAAGGATTCCTGAGAGATACAAGCTGATATTCCTCTGCTGGCTTCTTGGGCATTCCCCCAGATTTATTGGGTTTTATGATCTTATATACAAGCTGTGATTATGCTTTTAAAAAATAAATTAAAGGAATTAAAATTCAAAATGTTGGAAATCCTGGAAATAAATAGTAAAAGTGATGAGTTCTGGCTTGACTAATAGCAAGCACTAAGGTTTTCCTTCTGCCACTTAAGCAGTAGACAGTTTAGAAATCTGTGTATGAATCTTCCATGCCTTTGTCTATAGCTTTACAATGAAATGATACTTGGCCATATTCCAGGTCTCAGGGAGCTCAGCAGTTTTGTGCAAGATATGTCAAGTTAAGGGAAATTTGGTGGGGGCTGGCAGCTCAATAGGAGAGGAGACAAGAGTTTGAGCCTCTCTTGAATTGTAAAGCACGGTGCAGATGTATAGAATACCATGGTAAAGCAACACAACTTTGTCTCAGCCAGTTGACTGTATTTATGGGGTGCTTTGTCAAAGGGAGCTGTTCATTGGGCTCCAGCCAGGGGAACTGTCCCACAGAAAAGGCTGGGAACCCCGGGGGATCTGCACTGGGCAGCAGGAGCTGTGTCCAGGGCCAGTTCTGTGCAGCTCCAGCTCTGGGAGGGGAGGCTCAGGTGCTGCAGGTGTGGCTCTAAATGCAGCCTGGGGCATGCAGATCCATCCTCCCCACTCCAATTTGATGCAGATTCACATCTTCTCATTGTCCAGCCTCAGCAGCATGCTGGTACACCCTGTGTTTTTGGGTTACATTCATGGGGAAATGGGTCTGGTGCCAGGGCGAGCATCTTTTCCTTGTCATTTCTGAGTCCCTTTAAGGCTGTGGCTAGGGTTTGCTGCTGGGTGACAGCAGAGACAGAGTGATTACATATCCCTGAAAATGCCAGGGAGGCTTCCAGAGCAAGGTTTGCTCGGAAGAGCCATCCTACCTGCTGTATGAACATGCCTAGAGGCAACCAAGCGCAGTTATTTTGGGATTTAGAACTGCTGGAATTCAACAGTGAAACCACTTTTCTCTGTTTTATTCACTTGTCATGGTGACTTTTGTAGGGTATGACAAAATAGGAACATATATTAATGGAAACAAAGAACTTTCACTTTTTTTTTCAAATATAGGGGTTTTTTTCTCCTCAGGCAGCAATCTCTACCTGATTACAATTTTCACAAGTTTGTATTTCATTTAATTAAAAGAAACCCTTTCTCAAAAGTTGTTTCAACTGAGCTTTATAAGCTTTATTGCTCAATGAAACTTAGTTTACAAGGTATGTGACTGCCAGTCATTCTTCAAATTGCAATTAAAATACATATGTAGTTTGGTATTTTTTAATTATCTCAATGTAAAACAAAATGGAGCATTTATAAGTTTCAGATGGATTCTTGAGGGCTTATAACTTTGATCTAAAAATGAAATTGCACTCCCACCATTTTCTTAAGACAAAAACAGGAAGAAAAAAAAAAAAAAAGAAAACTGAGAAAAATATTGTGATTTTAAAACTGATTATGGTAGGTATGCAGTAAATTTTGTCCACACATTTTATAAGGATTTTTATTGGCATGGATCCTAGCCATGGCATCACATCAAAATCTATAATCAGCCCACAGGTGCTGATCTATTCCCCTACTCATACTTCACTCAGAAGACTACTGCTAGTCTGTGGCTTCTAGGGCTGGACTCTGCTGTCATGCCCAGTGGTGCAAATCCACAGACAGTTCAATTAAAACCTACAGATAGTTTCTTCTGCCAAGAAACAAAAACACCCAAAGCCGCCTTCCCTGCTTTCCCCCAAATGCTGTCCCTCAGCGGAATGGGCTCTGGTAGCACAGTGGGACACAGGGAGCCCCATGAGCTGCATCTCTTTCCTGTGAAAGACAGAAAACAGCCTTTGAAAGCAGGGTTTCACCCACTGAGTGCAAGAAGTGAGGCTGGCAGATGTGATGGATCCAGAGCTGAGCATCAGACGCATGTGAGGCACTGGCAAGTTTGGGATGAAGCCAGAGCAGCCTGGGTGAGACAGGGAAAAAATGGAGAGCTGCCTGCTGGACCAAGCACAGGCTCTCCCAGCAGACAGGCAACGAGCATCAGGAGGAAACACAGCTCATTCAAGGGTTTTTAATAGCCAGCTCCCCAACTGGCTGTAATTTTAGCAGGCAGTTTAACTAGGCTGGACTGAGCTTTTTTCAACACAGCCCTGTTCAAAGAAAGCTGGAGAAATCCCTTTGGCTGCCCAAGGCCAGATGAGAAGCACATTTCTCAAGGAAGCTTTTACAGTGACAAAAATGAGACCCAGAACTACAATTTCCACCTCAAGCACTGTGTGTATCCTTCTGTTGGTAGCATGCATTTCTCCACCTCTCAGTCTCCTGTATCTGAATAAACTCTTATGTGTGCAGCAGTTTTAACCTTCATTCTGATCACATTCCTTTCAGGATGGAATTTTTGGGAAATAAATGTGATTTCAGCCAAGGCTGGACTATAGGATACACATATTTTCCCACTTTGCAAGGGTCATTTTATTGCACCATAATCCTGCTTTGCCTGGAGAGTAGATCTGTTTCCTCAAGGCCTTTCTGGAGTAAACCAGAATCATCTGTTTTGGCTACAAATTAAATGTCTGAGAACAGCCCCTGTGGGCCAGACTGTCCCCTCCTTACCCAGCTTCATTCTGATGAGCTGGCACACCCATTTACGTCAAGGGAATCTAGAGGTGAGCAGATTATTACTGTTTTGGTCTTTGCTGTAGACCCACAGCAAAGGTGGGAGGAAAAGGCATTTGGTAGAGGTGCTTGTGAATGGGACCAGTGGGGGGATACTGGAGGTCTCAGCTCTTCTTGCAATGGACAAAGGGCATAAAACTCACAGCCAGCTCATCTTCTGGTGGTCCCTCGCCTTATGACTTACTTCACAAGCTCGGAAGTTTCCAGTTCCTCTAAAATGTGACTTGGTTTGCCAGCAGACCCAAAGCTGGTGCCACAAGCCAACATCTAAATCACCATCCCAATTCTCCTTGGCCCACAAAAATTAAACACTTCCCTACTGCGAGTTTAACTGTGCCAGGGTCTCAGCACACACTGAGGAGAGCCAGAGAATCCAGGCTAAATGTGACCAACTTATTTCTCTGTGCTATCCTGCTCCTCCTCTTTTTCTCACAACAGCCAAGTGCTAGCACATTACATCATCAAGCCTTTGAATTTCCCTGCTCCTGTCATGTTTAAACTTGATTGTCTAACACTCGCCTCTCACGCCGTTGTCTCCAAGCTCTTGCAGTCAGCAAACCCACTGCTGACAGATGGTGGGGAAAAGTGGGTTGAGCTGGACAGCTTCCAAAAACTATGTCTAGCCACATGATATGTAAAACACAGGCTCTCATTTAAAATCTGGTCCATTTTTGTTTCTGTTGATCTTTTAGAATTATTTTTATTTCGGGGAGAGTTATTTTCTGTTGGGGATCTTTGTTTGCTTGTTTGGGCCAATGACAAGACCGTAGTTTCTGGCTTCTATGCCCTACTTTTGGCAGTTTCTGAACTACCAGACAGGAAATTCTCCAAAGCATTGCAGATGATAATTGGCCCCTTTAACTGGAGCAGGGATAAATTGGAATAGTTTTCTGAGGTCCTTCCCTTCATACGGAGAAACTCATATTAATGCATATAAAAATCTTCACCCCAGAAATCCTCAGCAATTGATGAAATCTCTGTCAGCCAATGATCTGAGCATCGTAAAGATGGCATCTGGAGTCGTAGCTTATTAGTTTTTGCTGTTTTTTTCCCTAAATATTTCCCCATGAACACTGGAATACATCAAACAGTTCCTAGTTAAACCTCTGAGAAGGCAACATTACTCCAACAGAACGATATGACTTTCCATCAGGCCTCAAAAAGCATTTATGAGATGATCTTGTATTTATTTACTTATTTGTTAGGAAATATTTTTTTCTTTCCCAAGTTAAAATTAAGATATATCGTGAAATGTCACAGCTCATTTTCTTGGAGGACCTAAGGCTAGGAAGGAATGCATGCATGGTAGAGTATTATGTTTGCTACCCTTTCATGTTTTTAAGAGATCATCTCAACCCTCAAGATGAACATATAAAATAACAAAAAAAAAAAGCCCTGAATACATTACTGATACTGTATCATGTTGGAAAAAAATCTTGAGTGATCCCTTAGCATCCTTTTCAGCCAGCATTATTTTCCACCTGGGACAGGATGTGAAAAGGACAACTCGACTTTTACTTGTTCCTATGTATCTAATCAGGCATTTGGATTGCTTCAGTGGGAGTGGGGACCACAGGGGAAAGCAAATATTGGAAATTATGTTCCTAAAATTGGAAGCATTGTTCCTAAACAAAAGTGTAATGGGTGAGGCATTGTGTTACATAAATGATCTCTCTTGTGGTGAAAATGGGCATCTACTGTAGGGCCGTGTGCTACTATACAGTTAATGATATCAGGCCATAATAAAGGCTATTAATTAATTGTATTAGAAGATAACACTAATTTCAACGTTCCTTCCAAAACAGCTGGAATGTGATCCTGGGAACTTTACTGTATCATCTATAAACAGCAGAAAACTCGTAACTCCTAATTATGAAATGCCTACATCACATAAAAGCAAAAGCAGATCAGGAAATAACTAGGGAAAAAAATTTTGCAGAGATGTATTTCCTTGGAAATGGTGTTATATATAATTTTAAAGATAATTCTCAGCAAATAAAGAGTTTGCTTGGATGTTTCTTTGAGAAGAGTTCCAAACACCACATTTTTAGTGACGTTTTTAATGCCTAAGATTCAAATTATCATAAAAATGAAAAATAAATTAAAAATTAATATATTTTTCAAAAATGTTGTCATCAAGGTTTAGAGAGAAAAAGTGGAATTCTTAAGCAATTTGGAAAGAGTCTCTAAAAATATTTTCAGAAATTTTATTTTCAGAAAATTCTAAGCCTATTTGGGCTCCACAATTGCCCATTCTGTGAGTGAATAATGGGTTTATAACCTTCTCAACTGTTGGCTTCTGTATATTCAACACCATGTCATGAAAAAAATGCATAATTTTAGAGTTTAAATATATGTAGTACTGTGTTGTGCATGCTCTCACATTTAAAGCCTTACTGGCCTTGGGTTGGATCCTGAGAAATATTCAAATTGTTTGAGAGCTACTTTCAGAGGACCTTCCAAACTTAGAGGAAAAAAACTAGCAAAGAAATGACAATTTCAATCTGCTTTCAAATTATCAGTTTAAACATAGATATGGTGCAAGGAAAGTCATAAGGCTGAATATATTTCCTCTGCGTAATGATAAGGTCTGTGTGATAATTCACAGAGTTGTACAATAATAGGATGTATTCAGGGCTTGCAAATATAAAGAGATATGGACTTTTTTTAATGTTTTGGTTTATTTTCCTTCCTTGGTTTGCAAAAATATGCAGTTTTATTTATAGTGAATTACATATGTATAATATATTGGTGACATTTTGATCCAACAAACGCAAGTTCCACAATTACAGGTTCCAGGGTTCTGCTGTAAAGCTGAGCTATCAGAGCAAGAAAAGAAAGATTGACTTGAGATAAAAATCAGACTTTATTTTTCTTTGTTTTTTTTCCCTCTTTCTTCCTCTCCATGCTTTAGGTCCCTGAGATTGTCATCCAGACTTTCACATTGGCCATGAACACCCTTTGGAGCAGCATTTGACTGTCACAAGTGATGCTGAATGAAATCCCCTCATTTCCTTGTGCCCCATGTCATGGGATTTGTAGCCTTACTATGCTTTGCAATGGTTGTGAAATATAAAGAAGAAGAGGGGTAAAAAAGGAATATTGGTGGGTAACCAGAACCAAGAAATGATTCTGTGAGAGGTCAGAAGAGAAAAGACAGGGAGGAAAGGAAGGATAAATCCAAGCAGCATCCCAGGGAACATAATGCATCCTCCTTTTGTGAACAGGCATCTGGCATAAGGGGTCAAATGACCTTTCAGAAATAATTTCAGATCAGTCAGAAAAGGAGCACTACAGGGACTGTTCCACTCCGTCCTTCAGCACCAGCAGGTGCAGCACCTGGTGAAATGGCTGTGCACAGCCCCCCCACCAGCTGCCCTAGAAATCATTGCAATTAATACCTGAAGAACCAGTTGGAATCAAGACCTGCAGAAGTCAAGGCAGGAAAAAAAAAAAAGATGACTACAAAGAAAACTCATATCTAATAAATAAATAAAGGCTCTGAGATAGGGGCTAGCTGAGAAAAAGTAGGCCCTGCTCCAGAAGCACTCTTAAGACACTGTAAATGACTCGAAGCATAGGAGGAGGCAAGTACTCAGGAGCTTTGCTGTGCTTTGCTGGAGCAGGTTCTTTGCACATAATAGGGTAACTGGATCTTGAGGATGGTAGGATGTGTTTTTAGTGCAGGAATAGGTGAGCCCTGAACTTTTCCATCTGAGCTGGCTGGCTGGAAAGCAGTCTGGTCTGTGCAGTGGGAGGTGTCTGAAGGAATTGCTCTCCAGCAGGAAACAGGGGGAGATCCAGCAAGATCAGAGATCAGTAGCAGGAGAGCAGCAGACAGGAAGGCTCATCAGCTTGCCCCAGTCAAACTGAAGCTTTCAGCAGTGCCAGCAAAACTCCTGCCAAGGAGCCAGCCTCCCTCAGACTGAGGGAGGACGGATCTGTCCTGCTGCACAAATGGCCTGGTGTCCCATTCCACAGAGACAGAGAAGGAGAATTCTTCCAGTGGCCTTGCAATTCCTGCAGTATGTGTTTTGATTTCACAGCTGACGGTTCCAGCTCTAATGGCACACTCAGATCCATAATATTTCATGGGAAGCAGGCAGAAACAAATACACTCTCGTCTAGGCACTAACTGCCAGTGGAACAGCATCTCCCACCGTTTGCCAGCCCTGTCCCTGGTGCGCCCATCAGCAGCTCTGCCGCATGAAGAAACAGTCAAAGAGGAAGGCAGGGAGGAAGACACTCCTTGGTGTAGTTTACAGCACTCCATAGTTATGAAACTCCCCCACCTGTGCCAGAAAATCGACTTCAAGCTAGCCCTGTTGGTGACTGAAATGTTGGCAGTGTAATCCCGTTCCCATTGAGAATGAGGAAAGTTTTGCCATGGACATGGGGAGAGAGATAATGATCTCTTCCTAGGCAAAGACATAGCCATAACTTAGGTATGTTTTATGGAAGAGTCCTCTAGATGCAGGTCCTCCTGCTACCCTGAGTCTGGTGTTTACATGCTGCTGTAAATAAGAGTGGCTGCCATCCCCTGACCCCCTGGGTGTACAGACATTGGAATATGGGAAGTCTTGTGCTCACAGCAAGATGTCCAAACAGGCGGTCCCCACTGGATACTCAAGTTTTTCACATAATGGGTGAAAAACCGGAGGGGGAAATCTTTGATTCAAGTCCAGAAGGTTTTTCTGAGAGATTGTTTTTTTTCCTACTAGACAGTAAATGTAAAAACACATTTCAGATCCAGAGTATGTGATTTGAAGAAAAGCTTTTGCTTAACTTTCCTGATTTTAGAAATTTTTAGTCTGGTTATCTTTTTCTGGTTATTGTTGGTAAATGTTTTGAATTATAATCAAAATGAAATATCCACCATTTTCTCCATCCTAAACCATAAAATTATTTCATCCTTTAGATTTGGAGGGGGGACACCCAAACCAAAATAAATAAACAAAAGGCCCATACCCACATGCATACATGTACATAAACACACAAAATGTAATCAAATTGCTGAAACATAATACTGCAAAAAAAAAAAAAAAATCAAATCCTCCTTCATCCCCTTCCCCAAGCCAAAATAATAAATTGAATTTATGTTCCTGTGACCTAAGATATAAATATTTGTGGCCACCTGATATTTCCTAGGGCAAATGTGCAACAGGCCCAGAGCTCACTCTCTACACTTTCCTTTATCACTTTTCTTGTGCCTGCTGTGTGAATTTTATGGGGAAGGTGGGCAGTCTGGCAGAGGTGGCATTTCGAAGGGGGCTGCCCTGCCTTGCTCGCCACCAGCAGCACTGCTGCCCCCTGAGCTGGAGCTCCTAGCCTTGGGACCAGCACTGTCCTGCCAGCCTGCTCACCCCGGGTCCAGCCTGCTCTCCAGGCTGGCAGCAGTGGTGGGAAGCAAGTTGTGGAGAGTAAGATGTTGCCAAAACCATTAAAAGGCAGGAAGAATTGGCTGACAAATGAGGAGAGGCAGCCTTAGGCAGCTGTTGAAAGAGGGCTTCATCTCTTCCAGTGCTTATACCTGGGGAGATTAGGGATAAAGCAGAGAGAAGGAAAAAGTATTTTCTTAGGCTGTGAGAATTGAAAGCTAGGGGCATCAAAGCAACAGGGGAGTGAAAGCCAAATTTTCTTGGCAATCATCCCTCAGCTTTAAATTCGCTGAGAATTCTCATCCTCATCATTTGAAGGGCTTATTAATAGTTTTCCTGTAGTTGGATTTAAATCTGCATCCTAGGTTGTCAAGTCTGAATTAAAGATACAAGTGGAAGAGGAGGAATGTCTCATGATGGGCTCTGAGCCAGCTTGGAGGGGTGCTGGTGGGAGGTTTCACTGCCTCTAACATGAGCTGTTATCCTTTTGATGTGGGAAGCTCCTGCCGAGAGACAAACGGTTAGGCTTGGGATATCCCTGCTAAAAATAACAGCAGTTCACATCAGGGAAGCTGCTCTTTGGCAAACTCAGTTTTCACCTGGTTTTGCATCTTGATTTTACCTATTCAGCAAGAATTCATGATCATGTTTCAGCACTACTGATGGCACAGAGAGAGCAGGCAGCAAATCACCTGGGATTTTATTATATGTAATAGCAGATATTGCTGTATCTGTTGATACCTTGGTATATACCATCACTGCTCTTTCCTAGGCATTATCAATGCCAAGTGCCCTGTGTCACAGAGCAAAGTATCTTAAACTATTTCTTAATTCACTCTAGAAAGACAGCCAAGAAAACCTCTCTTAACCATTAAAAAAAAAAAAAAATTAGAAAAAAAGAAAAGGAAAAAGAAAGTTTCCTAGTGCCTGAATGTGGCCCCTACAAGACTCATTTATTCAAGTCAGATCGAGGCATTTGCAGCCCACTTGGTAGAGGGCAGCAGGGCTCTTTGTCCCTGGAATCCACCAGGCAGGGAGAGACGGGATGACCTGTACTTCACGCTCCTAGCAGCACCAGGAAAGGCATTGGAACACTGACGGAGAGAAGCAGTATCCTGTTTTCACTGAGGAGCCAAATCTGTGTTAAAAACTACACTTTGCCTCCCATTCAGGCACCATGCCAAAGGCTTCTGCAGATAAGGTGCTTGCAAAGTCCTTGGAAAGCCTGGAACAGAGCTGTGTTTAGGGTATGTGATTTCGGGTTTTTGTAGAGAAAAACAGGAAGGCTTCCTGATACTAAGGCTACTCTTGTGGGTGATTAAAAAAAATAAAACAAACAAAAACCTTACCCAAACAACCAAAACAGAAAAAACCCAAGCCAAAACCAAACGAACACAAAACAGATTAAAAAACCACAACAAACCACCTCTGAGCTAAACAACTTTACAAGAAGTAAGGAATGACCCAATATGAGCAAAACACTTTTTCTACATCTACTAAAAAGACAGTTTCCTTACTGACTGACAGAATTTGGGATAAAATTGCAAAGCATTGATCCTGCTAAGGAGATGTTCCTGCTTTGGGAAGCAATGCTGGGAATGCCCATTGAGTCAGGAGAATAGCTCATGAAATTACATTTTCTTCTAATCACAGCTGCGTTCTTTTGGAAGGCAAAAAATTTTGTGTTTGTGCATGTTAGCGCTGCGAGCTGGTCATTCTGGATGCATTTTGGTTAATTCAAAGCCTCAGACTGCCACGACTCTGCTCCAGCTTTGTAATGTTAGACTTCTCTGACACGGGTGGATGTCAGATCTGACCTGAGTGATGTTCATTGAGCCAATAATTTCCACTCTGCATCTGCACTCCATTTGATGGGACCTGGAGCAGTTTAGGGCATGCAGGCTTGCTGAGCACAGAGTAGCATATCTGTTTGATAACATAGCTGCCTTTCAAAAACTCCAGAGGGAAAAAATAAATTTAAAAAAGGGGGGGGAGGGGGAGAGAGGGAAATAGATTTCTCCAGATTCCACAGAACTTTCTATTCAATTCCAAACATCTTATCTGAAATTTCAGAATTTCTGTTACATTTTTCCCAAGCTAAAAAACGATTGTTCATTTGTTTTCACTCTGAGCTATTTTGGTTAAATGGATGAATTAATGCCTTTACTTTGTTCTGTAAATCTTTGGGACAGTTATGTCTCCCCAGAACCATGGGGTGTTTGTGGTGGGGCTGTCTAGAGCCACAGTTCAGAGAACTTTTTGTTCGTTTGCAGCTCTGGCATGACTCTCACCCATCTTTCTGCTGCTCCCCCTCCTAGCTGCTTCCTGAGTTGTGTTATTACAACTGCTTGCAGGCTTAAGGATAAAACAAACAAAACAAACCACACAAAAGCACCTTCCAAAACCAAACCGAAAGAAGGGTGTTCTTAAATGAGATAAGTTTCCTCTTTCTGTTCAGATGTAACAAACTTGAGCTGGTATGACTGAGTGGGCAGGAGTGAGAGGTAAAGAACAAACTATGAACAAGTTGTCTTTTTTGGAAGAAGTCAGTGCTCATCAAATCACAGCCTCCATTTTTTTCCCTCTGTTGGAGCTGGTCAGTTTTTTGCAAGTAGCTCCCAGAGTATGGGGATGAAAAAGAGAGGGAAGGACTTTGCAAGCTGGTGAGCAGGAGAAGAAAAGAGGTGCATTTAAGACTTTACTTGGCAAAGCAGCACAGCAGCCCTTGAACAAAGTCACCTGCTTCTGAGGAAGGAAAGGAATAACCTCTGGGATTCCTTCCCCTCTTCCCTGTGCCCAAAGAACATGGAAATTTGCCATGGGTTGCAAAATAAATATATTAAGGAAAGCAGGAGGCACAGACACATGGAAGGAAGGCAGCATCATGACAGCTTCAGCCACCTACAAAAGCAGGTAGACAAGCCTGCAAGTCTTTCACCATCCACCAGTTTTTGATACTTTCTTTTATGTGACAGAGCAGGCAAAAAGCAAAATTGAGTGAGAGAGGTGTGAAGCATGACAAAATAAAAGGAGAAATATGGGGGAGGTTATGAGTCAAATGACTAGTTAAGGAATTCTCTGGTTTCTTCTGTCTGAATAGGTAATATACAATTCAGGTTATGGATTTAAAGGAGAAGTTGTTGGCATAAATTCCTGGAATGACCTGAGGAGAAAGAAACAAAATAAGTGACTGTGCTTGCCCTTGTGTGCTGTAATATCCATGCAAAGGACAAGTAAACAAATTGCCAAGGACAAAGGATGATTAAGAAAATCTTCCAGCCTTGCCAGTTCTTCCACTGAAAGCTCTGATCACTCAGACATTATCTGCCTGTGCTTGATAGTAGCAGTGGAAACTCCCAGGCGAGCTTACACCCAAGACATTGGGACATATGTACTTCAGTTCCTTCTCTCAGCCATCCTGCAGAAAACCATATTGTTGAACCCTCAGAAAGCAGGGAATTTTTGTTTTGTCTGGACAAGTGAGTGGCCATGGAGAAGGACAAGGAAGTCTGCTGGAAGGACACTTATGAAAAGTTAATTACCCAGTCTGTTCAGAGGAGAAATACTTGGTGTGTCTACTCAAAAGACTGCAGCACTGTGAAAAGACCTTCAGAGATTACTGATTACTAGAAAACAGAACAAGTCAAGGCCAGTGTGGGCGAGTAATATTTTAAAACATGACACTTTCAATAAGCCTGGTGATTCTGCTGATAGGAAATGTCTGGTGATGTTGCTGATTGCAAATTTTAGTGGTCCTTGTCCAGGATGCAGCCTTACTAGGACAGTGTTTTTAGAATCTATGTGGCATCAAAAGGAAAAACACAGAAAAGAAGCTGCCTTTATGCATCACCAGGGATTAATTTATGAAGAACAGCATTCCCCCCATAAAAAGATACATTATCAAATGTACTTTTCACTCTTGTCTAGGAGTTTGCTTGCTTATCCTCAAATGACATAAATAGATGAATTGAGAGCCCTAGTTTCAGTTTTGAATTACTTGAAGCATATTTTCATATTCTCTTTGGCATTACTGGTGAAAAACATAAATACAAAGCATAATATAACAGTATATGCATACAGCTGGCAGTGTAATGCAAAATCAAAATTGTCTGATAAAATAGTATATAATTACCACAAATTAATTAATTACTGACATGTTCATGTCAGCAAGTCTCTGTGGCTCACTGACTGCAATAACACTGAAGGAGTTAATAAAAGATGCCCATAGCATCTCTGTGAGAGCTGGCAGAATGCACAGGTAGAAGGACAGCCCAACTGCAAGGCCTATTCATGCCGGTTATTTTGTTTAAACACCTAACTGATCGACTCTTTGGGCATGATCACGGATTTTTCAGGAAAGTTTACATGTAATATGTGGGAGAAACCACACTCACCCATGGGGAGATCTTTCCTTTGTGTCCTCCTTTAACTTTAACTTTGGGGATGAATGCACCCTTTATCCTCCACCTAAAGGGGAGAAAGTTCCTTGGTGCAATTTCTCAAGGCCCTCAGGCAAAACAATTGTCAGACTAGGAATCAAGAGTGGCTTGGGGTTTTTTTGTTATTGGTTTGGCTTGGTTTTTGTGCTGTTGGTTTTTTGGGTTTGTTTGTGTTTTGGTTTTTCTTTTGGTTTTCTGGGGGTAGTGTTATGGATTTTAAAATACTTTTTCTTTTGTTTTTTCATTCGGTTTTTTGGTTTGATTTTTTTTACTATCTGGGGACTTCTCTGTTATGGACAGGAGGGTTCTCTAGAAGATGAGCAGCTCAGTGACAGTCCCTCTTTGCTGTCTGTGTTTAGGAAGCAGGGCTTGGGGGATTGGCCTCTCAGGTCCAGTGATACACAGACACTGATTTCCTCGATTTCACTGTGGGGAATGCCTTGCTGATGTCCAAGTGGGTTAACATCCGAAAATGAGTGCTTATTCTTAAGAAAAACATTCCTGCATGCAGTTGATTTGTAATAGTTGCATGCAGAGAAGCTCTTAATAGCCTGAGGACAAAAAGGAAAGCAATTACTGGGAGGTGGTCTTATTCACTCTAAAATACATTCCTTCAGCAACAAAACCAAAGAGAAGAATTAAGATTTCTGCCCACCTCCTAACTGCTAGCCCTCACCACTTCAAGGAAAAATGAACCTGAAATATTTGTTTGCAAGCAGTTTTTACAGCAGTGTATGGCTGTCCTTGGTTCTCCTTTTGGGTGACATAAAATTAGCTCAAATATGGGATCCTCTCTGAACTGTGATGTGCACACCTAAACACATGTAGTATTCAGAATTATATCCTGCCCTCAGAAGCATTACCAAAGCATAACCCAGCTCCATCCACCGCATCTTTCACACATCACTGACTTCACTGTTGTCCTGACCAAGACTTCAGAAATGGCTCCTCATCAGAGTTACGGCAGCAAGTACAATATGAGTAATTTTATGTGTATATATATAAAATTATTTTATTTCTAGATAATAAAATTATTACTATATATATAGTGTGTATATATATATACATACATACATATATATATAAAAAGAGGAGGTGATTGTGGTGTCTTAAGAGCTTGTATATTTACTTTCAGCAAACTTCAATTGAAAATAATTGAAATATAAACAACATATGTGCCCTCAATCAAGATGTTGCTAAATCTGTGGGTTTTCCTGGGTGCTTTCTGGGACCTCCTCTGAATTCTCATTGCTAAGGGAAGCCATACCCCTGTGATACATATTACACTCCTTACACATGACAGCAGCCTGCTCTGCTTTAGATAATACCAACAAACTGGACATCTCATTTTTTCCCTCTGCAAACTGTTTAAGAAACTGTGCCTGCAGACTCACTGGCACCATCCATAAACCTAAATCTTACATAGTCTAAGAACCTGCCTGCGAAAAATGGCACCACAAGATATAATTTAGGCATGAGGAACACAGAAGGGAGCTGGATGAGTCCACTTGAAAGAAATGTCCTCTCATGGCACTGTTGGGTTGTTTCCCCTGGTTCCTTGTAGGAAGCTTTGATTTTAAAAGAAGGGAGTTCATCTAAATACAAAAATTGATTCAACTGGTTAAAAAGTTGAATTACCAAAACAAAATATTCCTTCTGTCTTGTATATTAAAACAAAAAAACAAAAAAACAAAAAAACAAACAAAAAAAACCAAAAAAAAAAAAAAAAAAAAAAAAAAAAAAAAAAAAAAAAAAAAAAAAAAAAAAAACAAAAAAAACAAAAAAAAAAAAAAAAAAAAAAAAAAAAAAAAAAAAAAAAAAAAAAAAAAAAAAAAAAAAAAAAAAAAAAGAAGAAAAAAAACCCCCAAACTTCTGAGAATCTAAAGTGGAATAGATCTACACAATGAAAGAAATCCTATAAACCTCTTGGTCCAGCCCATGAAGCTGACCAGTATTAACAATGGTTGAAAGGGCATAGCATGGTTTTATTTTAATTTTTGAGTCAAGACTCTCCTTTTGAAGAGGAAAGAACAATTAACAAGCCTGAGTTAAAAAAAGATGTCTTGTCTGGTGCCAGTGCAGGAACCACTGCTGGCCCTTTTTTCTTTGGACAAATGAATACTTTGTGTATGACTTTATAAAGTCAGGTGAAATTGTTTACCCCAAATAACTTGTTTACACCCCTCTGCTATTCTAGGTGAATATTCACACATGCAGACAGAGCATTAGAGGGAACTGGCACACCAGGCTGTGAATTACAAGAATTCACTGCAGATGCTGCAGGGCCAAGAGCTGGGCTGTTGGTTGTGTGGAAAGTCTCAGCATGAGGTGGAGGCTCTGCCATTCCTGGATGCTGCTTTCCAAACCTCTGCTGCTGCAGGAATGCATTTTCCAGCCTGTGGCAAGCAGAGAGGAAGATTTGATGTCTCTTGGCCCGTGTATCTCAGAGATGGATGGCAGAGGAAGGAGCTGCAGAGTCACCTTTACTTGTCTGGAGAGACAACCATAAGAAACAGGATTTGATCTTTTGGGTGATTTCTTAATCAAATGCTTCAAGCCTTTGTTATCTTGCCTGCATGCTCCTGGATCCATTTCTCTCTCCAGAGCTCAGGGGGTCCTAGAGGTAGGGGTTGAAGCATACTGGAGATACCTAATGACCTTCTGAAACACAACCACCAGCCCCATCCATCTGCCACCTCCAGCTGGGTTTGGACTCGTCCAGAACTGTTTCATCACTTTGTTTCAGTGATGAAAATACTGGAGTTCTACAGCATTATTTCAGCCGTGGGCCAGGTGACACCACCCAGGGATCACCTTGACCCTCTGACACTGCAGAATGACCGGCTCATAATGGCGGTGGATTGCCACCGGTTGTTGAGAGAGAATTTGCAAAGCAGCCCAAGGGAATTTGGCGGCCCATTCCTATTGAATTACAATGGGATTAGGGCATTGAATTTCCTCAGTTAGTCCTTTCAAACTTCCCCTCCTCTTTAAAGTAAAAAAGGTAGCATTTTCATAAGGGCTCTTGTGCTGGCTGATTTTGAAACTGCTTGACGGTTTTTACCACTTACTACAATTAAAGCATAATTTGGGCAACGCTATGCAATTTTGAAAAACTCACGGAAGGGATTTTGAATCGTTTGCTCTTAAATGTATGACCTAAAAGTTTGTCCAAAAGATGAAATTGGGGGGTGGGGGCGTGGAATGGAAAACGTTTAAAAGACATGAAGGAAGGAACTGAGCACAGTGGAGAGAAGGGAACTTGATAAGATTCAGTAAGTAAATTTCAAGGTGCATTCCAAAATTCATCTTTGTTACCCTCAGTCTCAAATAGCTTTTGAAAGCCCTAGTATTTATTTAACTATGGAAGATATTGAGGGGTTTCCAAGACATTTTCCAGCTGTGATACACCAATATACTAAAAAATCAGCTTTGAAGACAGAGACCTAATTAACTTTCTTAAAGATGCTTTATCATCTCTATCTAGCTATTTGTTAAAAGCCTCTTTTAAACTACATATATGGATTATTTGCTATTAACTTAATTGTGTGACCTTTAGTCAAATCAGAAAACCCCTGAAGTCAAATGTGAACCAGAGTCTACCGGCATAGTTACGTATCTGGAAACAGCTTGAGATTTTTATTAATTCTGCTTGAAAATGCAGGACTTTGTTTGACAGACTGAAAGCGCACCTCTGAAAGTCGACAATTATCTCTCTCGGCCGTGTTTATACCACAGTTTTAAACTGAGCTTGTGCAGGCGGGGTCACACATGGTTAACAATAGGAGATCATTAACTTAAACATCTTCCATGTATGCGGGAGCCTCGGTAATTCGGCCAGAAGGATGGGACCTGAAGTCGGTGCTGAGGGCAGGCTCCGGGCTGTGGAATTTTCCCGGAGTCAGAACAAAAGAAGCCAGGTATCAATGCAGCCATCTAAAGAAGCATAAGGGATGAGATTCAGGAGACAAAGCCCCAGGATGAGGAGGACCCCTGAGCAGGATGTGCTTACTTGGCAAGTGGCTTTTGTTTACTTGCAGGATCAACCAAGCTAGAAGACAAGTGGGCTGGGCTGCAGAGGAGCTGCTGCAGGATTCAGAGCAGGGCTTTTGTGGAGAAAGGAACATCCTGAGCTCCTTAGTGGCTGCTTCAGGCCAGAAAGGAACAATAAGGGTGAGGCAACCAGGCAGAAAGAGCAGTGTTTGGTTTGGTCTGAAGCTGTTTTCCTTCCAGGAGATGAAGTGCTGGCACGGAGCTCCCAGAGAGGAGGTGTACCTCCCTGCCAGCAGTTATCTCTGGTCCTAAACAATGCCCCATGCTGGGAAGTCAGCATGGACAGCATTGCTCTGGGCTGTCTCAAATGGGCTCAAATCTCCTATTTTTATGGAGATCTTCAAGCCTTCTGCCAAACAAGGGGAGGCAAAGGAGAATGGTGTAACTCGGGCCGCTGGAATTTCAGGAAACCAAAACTCTACGAATTAAATTTAGCCCTAAGCAGGCAGCTTAATGAAGTATCCTGCCCTGGGAACTTCAGCTGGGTTTCACCGATGAGTGTCCTCAAGGACCAGAAAGTGAATTTGATCTTTAATAACGAAATAAACTCACCTGCATCTGATCAAATAAATACTTTCTCTGTATCATTTGTGATTAGCATCATGATGAACCGAGACTCATGCAGTGACTTACATTGTTCCTCCACCCATTTAAGAAGTTATTCACTCTGATTCTGAAGTCCCTTACTTCAGTAGGCTCTGGCCCTGGCTCTACCACCAGGTTGGTTTTCTTGCTCTTGTAGTGTTTAGGAAGAAGACCAAATAGGAAATAATCCACTTTCAGTATATATGGAAACTTCTTTTCTTTGTACTGGGCAGAAGCAAGCTCAGTGCACAGAAATAATATCTCCACTCCAGAAAATATGCTCTAAAAACCTCCTCCTAAATGTGGAGGTAAGTATAAATTGCAAACAGGCTCTACAGAAAAGTTGAGCTAAAAGGAAAAATGTTTTTGGATGGGGGTGTAGGAAGGCAGGAGAACAAGGTCTGGTTTTATATTTTTTTCTTAATTCCATGAAGATGATAAATACAATACCTAAAACAACCCCTACAAGAGATTATTAGAATTTAGGCTCAGCACTTCTATCAGCACTTAATGCTGCAAAAAGATGTGCAAATATATCCAGAGGAAACAGGACATCTTCTAATCTACTGGCTGTCCTTCAGCTAACAGGATTTTATTAGTTAGATATTTGAGCTACTGGACTATTTGGACTCTGCTCCAAAAAACCAAATTTGCACACAGGGAGAAACTGCAACGTTCAAACAGAGGTCTCTGATTTGGCAGTAGCAAACAGATTTCTCTCTGTATCTTAGCAGTGAGGCACATATCTGCTGAAGATATGATACTGCAGGCAGCAGTTCTCCTCCTGAATGTTCCAGGCTGGAGATGTTTCTTACACTGAGGCAAAGGCTGATGCAGCAAGCAGGACCCACAGTTCAAGGCATTTGCACGTTTAACTATCTGATGAGTCTGACTGTGGATACAAGACAAAAATTCTCTTTGATTCTTCCATAGGTGAAAGCATAAAAAAAAAAATGCAAAAACAAACAAAAGAACCCAAACAAACAAACAAACAAAGCCCACCCAACAGAGTGGGTTAGATTGACAATTACAATAGGAGGATTCTAGACCTGCTTGCAAGTGCTCTGAGAGCAGAGAGTTGCCCAGAATTGTTCAACCACACTTAGGCCAAGATGTATTAGTAATGCCATTAATATTATCTGACATGCTAATAATGCAATAAAGATTTTGAGTAATACATTTGGCATAAAGATAGGAGGGGTGGGTCGTCTGACATTTCTGTGTGTGCAGGGCTCATCTACTTTTTCCTTGAATACATAATTTATAACCCTGGCAGCTCAGTTCAGTATTTCAGGAGGAAAACTCAAATAACTTGTAAGATCATCTGCTACCCTCTTGCTCCTCTATGAGTTAATGGGGTCACAGCTTCACTCCCCTGTTCCTCATTTCCCCTTTGCTCTGTTTTTTGTCTGCCCATCTCTGCAAAACACTCCGTGCTCACAGCTGCAGTTCCTCCTCAGTGTTCAGCACAGAGACCAGTTCCTACTGGTGTTTCTAGAATCTCCTCCCATGCAAACAGTGCTGAGTAGATCTCCTATCAGGTTTGCACAAATTTTTGTCTGCCAGAACTCTCCTGTGGCTCAGTTTTACATTTTTTTGAGCCTTGGTATGAGAGGTCTGACTGAAGAGGGACCCCTCTGCAGATTTCAGCCCTTCAGCAGGCAGAGCGAGGACAGACCCAGACTTCTCTTAGAGCTGCACAGCAGTAGGATGAAAGACAATGCGGCAAGCTGAGTTTTGCCTAAGCAGGGAGGAAAGGAAAAACCCACAGGGTGGGTAGTTAAACACTGGAACAGAGACCCTGCATTCTCATGTGACCTTTCCTCTTGGTTTTGAAACTTTAACTTGTCAAGACTTGGTCAAACTGACCTAACTGAGTAAAGTGTTGGAATATCAGATGGCCTCCAGAGCCTCCTTCCAACCCGAATTATTCTGTCAATCTATAGCTACTTATCATCTTATGTATTTAGGCTACTGGGGTTTTAGAGAACACAACATTATTAAAATTTTGTCAACAGACTGCACAAATGAATAAACATACTTTCTTCCTATCTTGGTGTTAATGAAATTTTATCTAAGGGTGAACAACACTAATTCTATTATACAAAAAAATGCCGGTTGATAGTAAGTGTGGCTTTTCGAACAATGTACCTCAGAAATATCTTCTGCAGCAGTTTCCCTTCTTTTTTTTTTTTTTTTTTAATTGCAAATGCAGAAAGAATCAAAGGGAACACATTTTGTTGGCATCTGTGGTTTGTAAATCAAATCATGTTTGGTGTTTTTTCTCAGTGACTGTTGGGCATCTGTGGTTTTCTGCTTGGCTTTTTAAAAAATGCATACAGAGGGAATATAGCCATAGTAAATTACTGTTTCTTCCATAATTTTCCATGCACTCTCATTTCAGTGGGAGATGGTAGCAGAAGTGAAGGGCTGCCCAAGAAATGACAGTGAGACACAGGATTTTAAAGACCCCAAACATGTGTTTGCCTTCTTAACTCCTCATTTATGTCATTGCAGATTTTGCTCTCTCTGATTAATTTTAGTGTAACCTATACTACAAAGATACAAAATATGCTAATTAATTAACTCTACTTTATTTCTTGTAATAGAAACTGACCCAGTATTGTATTTTAAAGTGATTTCCCCCATATTTACAATGACAAAACATAAGTAATATTTTTGGACTTTCATGGTGAAGCTAATATAAAGGTGTTGCTAGGTAAGTTTTCCAAAACTTGCAGATTGTGGCATAATAAACCCCTGCCTTGTATGCACTGAGAAATTGTCTGGATGTAACAAATGGTGATACTCTTCTTGCTTTTCTTGTCTTTGGTGGAGAAGGATCTGGACATTGTGGTTGCTAGAGGTCTTGATAAAACACATTGAATTCTGAGGACAAACATTTACTGAGTTCAGGACTGCATGAGCAGGAACAACAATCATAATTTTGAATTTCTTATGCTCCTGTTTAACTTTTGTTTAATCCAGATGTTCTTAAAATTAACGTGGTCTGAAATTATGCATAAATCCCCTCAATCTCAAAGCTTTGTTTCCTCCCCCCTCCCTTTGAATAAAACAGGCAACTTTATAAAAAAATAAAGTACATAATTTATGGCATTCCACCATCAGAACAGAGAGGATAACTCTCACAAATTGCATGAAGCTGGGTTCCCAAAGATTTCTATCTTTATTTTTTTTTTAAATTTAGTGGAAGCCATGCAGAATGACACCAGATCTTCCCCCACCCCAACAATTCTGTGGGAACCAGCGCTCCAGCCATAGGAAGGAGAATGGGCAGCCTAAAACCCTGGCCAGACCAAAGCAGCAGACAAATCCTTGAAGAGCAGCTTTTCCATTCAGGCAAGCCTAAGGAAGGGAATATTTGCACAAAAGCAAATTTACTTTGCTGGTGGCTGTTTTGTTGGTTAATGCCAGCAAGCGCTGCATTTCTCCCAGCCCAGGTTTCCTTTCAGCCTGACCTCCTGTCACATGGCTGGGATAGTCTGATGTTGCCACGGGTTGCCATGGCAATGGCAGTGATGATAATGGCATGTGTTCAGCATAGCCAAATTTGAACCTAATGAGAGCAGATTTGACTTGGAGCTCTCGAGTCCGAAGAGCAGACCTAGTTACAGCTCCGTGTCTTTCTTAGGAGTCATGGAGAAAGCCCTTAAATGCAACTCTCTGTGAGTGCCTTTAGAGTGCGTTAGCTGTGAAAACCAGCATGGATGGATGAAAATAATTTCTGCTCACTGTAAACATCGTGTCATGAAGCTGAGCTCACACCCACGTGAGGAGAGCTGAGAGAAAGGACAAGCCACGAGGAAAACAAGAAGTCTCATCCATCTGCAGTTCCCTCTTCCTTTAGCATAATCTTCCTTTAGCATGAACAGATTCCTGTGTGTCCCTGTGTGTTATCAGTTTTGGTCTCTGCACTTTCCTAAGAAAATAACTGCTTCCATTTGCTGCAGGCCTGTGTGACATGCTATGCAGAGCTGCAAAACACCATGAATAAATTACGGCTGTCACCAACTTCTCTCTAAACAGGACTGTTACAAAAATACATTAGCACTGCCCTTGAGCACTGCTAAGAGTCTCACACATGACTTTGCTGATGAAAAGAGTGAGACCTGTGCTCCACCACAGCCCACCACCACAGACAATGTGTTCTTGACGTGTAAGAACAGCCATTGCTCTAAACAGCCACAGGGAGATAAAGGATCCTGGTGCAAGAAAATTACATTCAATCCAAATGTTTTAGAGCCAATTCCATCCCTGTTAATTTGGGTTAGGGTCAATGGCTCAGCTGGATCACAGTCAGGTGGGCAGTTTAAGGCTGTTTCATAACTACTCTGAAGTTTCTTGGGAAGAAACTGAACATCCAAAACTCCCCCTGCTCCTGGTGTGTTTTCAGATGGGGATGCCTGAAATGAAGCGACTCTGAATCTCACCCATCACAATGTGTGAGTTGTCTCATATTGCAAGGACCGTGGCTTTATCTCTAGCTTAGTAAAAAACCTCAGCTTTGGCTGCAGGAACAGCATTTGGAACAGTTCTATCTGCTTATTGGGGTGGAATAAACCAACCTTAGTATTTGGACTCCTCCCTGTCTACAGTTTTTCTTGAGGTATTTCAAAATACCTGATTCTTAACCAGAAGGAAACATGAAAATATTAGTTGCAGTGACCTCTTTCTACTAAAACTGCCCAGTGGATTTTCCAGCAGTGGACAGGTTATTCAAAGATTATTTGAGAAGCCAGTTTAATCCTTAAGAGTGGACTAAAACTAACTAGGGCAAACCTGAAAATTCCCCATGAAAAACAAAAGTGCATACTGTCCATATTTGTTTCTAAATGTGAAAAAGGGATTAGCCAAAAGAACAGGAGGAAGAGTGCCATATAATTTTCTACTCCTAATCTAGTATCATGTGACAAGAAAACATCTGTAGAGAAGTTACACTTGCCCTAAAAGGCAGCTGAAGCTCAAGTTATTCTTTCAAACACCTGCAGCAGTGTTTTATATTCTCCCTAGAGATCATTCCCCCTACACTGTAAAGAAATTCATCACAAGATTAACTAACCTCATACTTCCAGACTCTGACTTCAAGGGAGTCAAAGTTCAAAGGAGTAGCAGCAAGAAGAGAAGGTAAGCTACACTTCCCCATTAAAGCCTTGCCTCTCATCCTCTACTTCCCCACTGCTACATTGTTGAGAGATGCAATTCAAAGAGGTCCTGAATGGATGGAGGGGTGAATGAATAGATGGATGGATGGATGGACGGAGGGATGGATGGATGGATGGATGGATGGATGGATGGATGGATGGATGGATGGATGGATGGATGGATGGATGGA